>CAKNYM010051824.1:12664-28229 GCA_932195095.1 Andricus curvator | reverse complement strand
AAAAAATATATGTGGAGGAATTCAAAAGAATTAAGAAGAATTCGATGAAATTTATGAAAATTCTAGGTCACTTTGAACAAATTCAAAATAAATTAATAATAATTTAAAACAATTAAAGCTAAATTGAAAAGAATTTAAATTAATTAAAAAAAATTCATTCATTTCAGTAAAATTGGTATGAATTTAGAGGAATTCAAGGGAATTAAAGAGAAATCTACTTGGAAATTGGACTTTTACAATTTACGAGAAAATATGTAGAGGAATTCAAAATAATTCAAAAGAATTCGATAATATTTATGAAAATTCCAGGTCAATTTTAACAAATTCAGGATAAATTCATTAGAATTGAAAACAATTCAAGCTAAATTCAAAAGAATTGAAATTAATTTAAAAAATGAATTCCATTTATTTCAGTAAAATGGGTATGAATTTAGACCCATCAAGAGAAATCAACTTGGAAATCGAAAATACTTCTCTTTCTAGAATAAACTTGAACAATTCACAAAACAATATATCTAGAGAAATTCAAAAGAATTCGATGAACTTCATGAAAATTGCAGTTCAATTCAAACGAAATCAGGATAAATTCATAAGAATTCAAAACAATTCGAGCTAAATTCAAAATAATTGGAACGAATTGAAAGAATCCATTTATTTCAGTAGAATTGGTATGAATTTGGAGGAATTTAAGGGAATTCAAGATAAATCAACTTGGAAATCGAAAATACTTCTCTTTCTAGAATAAACTTTAACAATTTACAAAACAAAATATCTAGAGGAATTCAAAAGAATTCAAAAGAATTCGATGGAATTCAAAAAAATTGCAGGTCAATTTAAACGAAATCAGGCTAAATTCATAAGAATTCAAAACAATTCAAGCTAAATTCAAAAGGGATTAAAATGCATTGACAACCAAATTTTATTTATTTTAGTAGAATTGGTATGAATTTGGAGGAATTCAAGGGACTTCAAGAGAAATCAACTTGGAAATCGGAAATACTTCTCTTTCTAAAATAAACTCTAACAATGTGCAAAACAATATATCTAAAGAAATTCAAAAGAATTCGATTAAATTTATGAAAATTGCAGTCAATTTAAACGAAATCAGGATAAATTCATAAGAATTTAAAACAATTAAAGCTAAATTAAAAAGAATTCAAATAAATTTGGAAAAATTCCATCGATTTTAGTAAAATTGGTATCAATTTAGAGAAATTCAAGGGAATTCAAGAGAAATCAACTTGGAAATCGAAAATATTTCTTTTTCTAGAATAAACTTTAACAATTGACAAAAAAATATATGTAGAGGAATTCAAAAGAATTCGATGAAATGTGTAAAAATTCCTGGTCAATTTTAAAGAATTCAGGATAAATTCATGAGAATTCAAAACAATTCGAGCTAAATTCAAAAGAATTGAAACGAATTGAAAACAAAATTTTATTTATTTTAGTAGAATTGGTATAAATTTGGAGGAATTTAAGGGCATTCAAGAGAAATCAACTTGCAAATCGAAAATACTTCTCTTTCTAGAATAAACTTTACCATATTTACAGAACAATACATCTAGAGGAATTCAAAAGAATTCAAAAGAATTCGATGAAATTTACGAAAATTGCAGGTGAATTTAAACGAATTCAGGCTAAAATTAAAAGAATTGAAAAAAATCCCTTTATCCCAGTAGAATTGGTATCAATTTGGAGGAATTCAAGGGAATTCAAGAGAAATCAACTTGGAAATCGGAAATACTTCTCTTTCTAGAATAAACTCTAACAATTTACGAAACAATATATCCAGAGGAATTCAAAAGAATTCGATGAAATTCATGAAAATTGCAGGTCAATTTAAACGAATACAGGATAAATTCATGAGAATTCAAAACAATTCGAGCTAAATTCAAAAGAATTGAAACGAATTGAGAAGAAATCAATTTGTTTCAGTAGAATTGGTATGAATTTGGAGGAATTTAGGGCGTTTCAAAAGAATTCAAGAGAAATCAACTTGAAAATCAAAGATACTTGTCTTGCGAGAATAAACTTTTCTAAATTACAAAAAATATATAGAGAGGAATTCAAAAGAATACAATGAAATGTGTGCAAATTCTAGGTCAATTTTAACGACATCAGGATAAATTCATAAGAAATGAATTGAAAGAAATCCATTTATTTAAATAAAATTGGTATGAATTTGGAGGAATTTAAGGGAGTTCAAGAGGAATCAACTTGGAAATTGAAAATACTTCTCTTTCTAGAATAAACTTTAACCATTTACAAAACAATATAACTAGAGGAATTCAGAAGAATTCAAAAGAATTCGATGAGATTCATTAAAATTGCAGGTCAATTTAAACGAAAGCAGGATAAATTCATAAGAATTCAAAACAATTCAAGCTAAATTCAAAAGAATTGAAATGAATTGAAAACAACATTTTATTTCTTACAGTAGAATTGGTATGAATTTGGAGAAATTTAAGGGAATTCAAGGGAATTCAAGAGAAATCAACTTGGAAATCGAAAATATTTCTCCTTCTAGAATAAACTCTAACAATTTACAAAACAATATATCTAGAGGAATTCAAAAGAATTCAATGAAATTCATGAAAATTGCAGGTCAATTTAAACGAACTCAGGATAAATTCATTAGAATTCAAAACAATTCGAGCTAAATTCAAAAGAATTGAAACGAATTGAAAAAAAATCCATTTGTTTCAGTAGAATTGGTATGAATTTCGAGAAATTTAAGGCAATTCAGAAGAATTCAAGAGAAATCAACTTGGAAATCAAAGATACTTGTCCTTCGAGAATAAACTTTTATCAATTACAAAAAATATATATAGAGGAATTTAAAAGCATTCAATGAAATGTGTTCAAATTCTAGTTCAATTTTAACGACATCAGAATAAATTCATAAGAATTTTAAACAATTCAACCTAAATCCAAAAAAATTGAAATGAATTGAAATCAAAATTTTATTTATTTCAGTAGAATTGGTATGAATTTAGAGAAATTCAAGGGAATTCAAGAGAAACCAACTTGGAAATCGGAAATAATTCTCTTTCTAGAATAAACAATAACAATTTATAAAACAATATATCTAGAGGAATGCAAAAGAATTCGATGAAATTCATAAAATTGCAGGTCAATTTAAACGAAATCAGGATAAATTCATAAGAGTTTAAAACAATTTAAGCGAAATTCCAGAAAATTGAAATAAACTGAAAAATATTCCATTCATTTCAGTAAAATTCGTATTAATTTAGAGCAACTCAAGGAACTTCAAGAGAAATCAACTTGGAAATCGAAAAAACTTCTCCTTCTAGAATAAACTTTAACAATTTAACAAACAATATATCTAGAGGAATTCGAAAGAAATCGATGAAATTCATAAAAATTGCAGGTCAATTCAAACGAATTCAGGATAAATTCATGAGAATACCAAACAATTCGATCTAAATTCAAAAGAATTGAAACGAATTGAAAAATATCCATTTATCTCAGTAGAATTGGCATGAATTTGGAGGAATTTAAGGGAATTCGAGAGAAATCAACTTGAATATCGAAAATACTTCTCTTTCTAGAATAAACTTTAACAATTTACCAAACAATATATCTAGAGGAATTCAAGAGAACTCAAAAGAATTCGATGAAATTTATGAAACTTGCAAGTCAATTTAAACGAAATCAGTCTAAATTCATAAGAATTCAAAACAATTCAAGCTAAATTCAAAAGAACTGAAATGAATTGAAAACAAAATTTCATTTATTTCAGTAGAATTGGTATGAATTTAGAGGAATTCAAGAGAAATCAACTTGGAAATCGGAAATAATTCTCTTTCTAGAATGAACAGTAACAATTTACAAAACAATATGTCTAGAGGAATTCAAAAGAATTCGATGAAATTCATGAAAATTGCACGTCAATTTAAACGAAATTAGGATGAATTCATGAAAATTCAAAACAATTCGAGCTAAATTCAAAAGAATTGAAACAAATTGAAAAAAATCCATTTATCCCAGTAGAATTGGTATGAATTTGGAGGAATTTAACGGAATTCAAGAGAAATCAACTTGGAAATCGAAAATACTTCTCTTTCTAGAATAAACCTGAACAATTTACAAAAAAATATATGTAGAGGAATTCAAAAGAATTAAGAAGAATTCGATGAAACTTATTAAAATTGCAAGTTAATTGAAACGGATTTAGGATAAATTCATTAGAATTCAAAACAATTCAAGCTAAATTCAAAAGAATTGAAATGAATTGAAAACAACATTTTATTTCTTACAGTAGAATTGGTATGAATTTGGAGAAATTTAAGGGAATTCAAGAGAAATAAACTTGGAAATCGAAAATACTTCTCCTTCTATAATAAACTCTAACAATTTACAAAACAATATATCTAGAGGAATGCAAAAGAATTCAATGAAATTCATGACAATTGCAGGTCAATTTAAACGAATTCAGGATAAATTCATTAGAATTCAAAACAATTCGAGCTAAATTCAAAAGCATTGAAACGAATTGAAAAAAAAATCCATTTGTTTCAGTAGAATTGGTATGAATTTCGAGAAATTTAAGGCAATTCAAAAGAATTCAAGAGAAATCAACTTGGAAATCAAAGATACTTGTCCTTCGAGAATAAACTTTTATCAATTACAAAAAATATATATAGAGGAATTTAAAAGCATTCAATGAAATGTGTGCAAATTCTAGTTCAATTTTAACGACATCAGGATAAATTCATAAGAATTTTAAACAATTCAACCTAAATCGAAAAGAATTGAAATGAATTGAAATCAAAATTTTATTTATTTCAGTAGAATTGGTATGAATTTAGAGAAATTCAAGGGAATTCAAGAGAAATCAACTTGGAAATCGAAAATGCTTCTCTTTCTAGAATAAACTTTAACAATTTACAAAACAATATATCTAGAGGAATTCAAAAGAACTCGATGAAATTCATGGAAATTGCAGGTCAATTCAAACGAATTCAGGATAAATTCATTAGAATGCAAAACAATTCGAGGTAAATTCAAAAGAATTGGAAAAAAAATCCATTTCGTTCAGTAGAATTGGTATGAATTTGGAGGAATTTAAGGCAATTCAAAAGAATTCAAGAGAAATCAACTTGGAAATCAAAGATACTTGTCTTTCGAGAATGAACTTTTATAAATTACAAAAAATATATATATATAGAGGAATTCAAAAGAAATCAAAAGAATTCGATGTAATTTATGAAAATTGTAGGTCAATTTAAACGACATCAGGATAAATTCATGAGAATTCAAAACAATTCAAGCTAAATTCAAAAGAATTGAAACGAATCGAAAAAAATCCTTTTATTTCAGTAGAATTGGTATGAATTTGGAGGAATTTAAGGGAATTTGGTATGAATTTAGAGGAATTCAAGAGTAATCAACTTGGAAATCGAAAAAAATTCTCTTTCTAGAATAAACTTTAACAATTTACAAAAAAAAATATATTTAGGGGAATTCAGAAGAATTGGATGAAATTTATAAAAATTCTAGGTCAATTTGAACAAATTCAGGATAAATTCATTAGAATTCAAAACAATTCAAGCTAAATTCAAAAGAATTGAAGTTAATTTAAAAAATGAATTCCATTTATTTCAGTAAAATTGGTATGAATTTAGAGGAATTCAAGAGTAATGAACTTGGAAATCGAAAATACTTCTCTTTCTAGAATAAACTTTAACAATTTACAAAAAAAAAATATATTTAGAGGGATTCAAAAGAATTCAGAAGAATTCGATGAAATTTATGAAAATTCTAGGTCAATTGGAACAAATTCAGGATAAATTCATTAGAATTCAAAACAATGCAAGCTAAATTCAGAAGAATTGAAATTAATTGAAAAAATGAATTCCATTTATTTCAGTAAAATTTGTATGAATTTAGACTAATTCAAGAGAAATCAACTTGGAAATCGGAAATATTTCTCTTTCTAGAATAAAATTTAACAATTTACAAAAAAATATATATTTAGAAGAATTCAAAAGAATTCAGAAGAATTCAATAAAATTTATGAAAATTCTAGGTTAATTTGAACGAATTCAAGATAAATTCATAATAATTCAAAACAATTAAAGATAAATTAAAAAGAATTGAAATAAATTTGGAAAAATTCCATTGATTTTAGTAAAATTGTTATCAATTTAGAGAAATTCAAGGGAATTCAAGAGAAATCAACTTGGAAATCGAAAATATTTCTCTTTCTAGAATTAACTTTTACAATTTACAAAAAAATATATGTGGAGGCATCCAAAAGAATTCGATGAAATTAATGGAAATTCCAGGTTAATTTTAAGACATTCAGGATAAATTCATAAGAATTCAAAACAATTCAGAAGAATTGAAATGAATTGAAATGAATTGAAATAAAATTCTATTCATTTCAGTAAAATAGGTATGAATTTGTAGGAATTCAAGGAAATTCAACAAAAATCGACTTTAAATTTTTTTATAAATAAACAAATATGACGAAAAAAATGGCAATTTTTTCTATTTGACGTTCCTGATGCTCGTCAATAATAGGAAAATTGTTAAAATCGCCTAAGTTTTATTAAGTAAAATTAGTTGAAGATGTTTCAATATTATATGAAAAACAAAACAAAAATTTATAAACAAATTATTTGTTGAAAGAATGTTTTCTACGATTATCCATAATTTTACGTTTTTTTAAAGTTATATTGCAAGAAATTTGAATGGAAACAATATTGTGATAGAAAAAATTTGTCTTAAGATCATAATTGTTTATATTATAAACAAATTTAATAATTAAATGCATTTATCAGGCATTTTTCGACAGAAACATTCATTTTTTTCGATGTCAATTTTTTTTAATTAGGAACTTTATGACAATTTTAGCGAACTATATAATTTGTTGATTAATTTTACAATTTTTTAAACAAATTTAATAAACAAACGCATTATTCGGGCATTTGTCTGCAGGAAAATTCGTTTTTTTCAATGCCAGTCCTTTCAGTTCGGAACTTCATGACAATTTCAGCAACATTCATAATTAGTTGATCAATTTTATGATTTTTTAAACAAATTTAATAAACAAATGCATTCATCAGGCATTTGCCGACAGAAAAATTCGTTTTTTGGATGTCAAATTTTTTAATTAGGAACTTCATGATAATTTCAGCAAAATTCATAATTTTTTCATCAATTTTATAATTTTTGAAACAAATTTAATAAACAAATGCATTATTGGGGCATCTGTCGACGAAAAAAATCGGAGAAACTTGAACTGAAGGGACTGAGATTGAAGAAAAACAACGTTTTCGTCGACAAATACCCAAGTAATGCATATGTTTATTAAATTTGTTTGAAACATAGAATTTATCAACTAACAATAAGTATTAGTGTGAATTAAATTATCATTAAGTTTCGAATTAAAAAGATTGACATCGAAAAAAAAAAAACAATTTTTCCATTGACAGATGCCCGAATAATCCATTTGTTTATTAAATATTTTTTGAAAAAAAATATAAAATTTATCAACCAATTATGGATTTTGCTGAAATTATCATAAAGTTCCCAAATGAAAAGACTGACATCGAAAAAAAAAAGGATTTTTCCGTCCACAGCTGCCCGAATACTGCATTTTTTTGGTTAAATTTGTTCAAAAAAATCATTAAAATCAAGAAATCATGAATATTGCTGAATTCATGATAGAGAACCCAATTAAAAAATAAAAATAAAATAAATTAATAAAAAAATTTGTTTATCAAATTTGTTTAAAAAAATCATAAAATTTATGAAAAAATTATGCATTTTGTTGAAATTATGATGAAGTTCCTAATTTAAAAAGTTGACATAGAAAAAAACTAATTTTTCTGTCGACAAATGCCTGATTAATGCATTTGTTTATTAAATTTATTCAAAAAATCGTAAAATTTATAAACCAATTACAAATAGTGCTGAAATTTTCATGAAGTTCCCAACTTTCAAATTTGTTGCAATATAACTTTAAAAAAACGTAAGATTATGGATAATCGTAGAAAACATTCTTTCAAAAAATAATTTGTTCATAAAGTTTTGTTTTGTTTTTCATATTATATTGAAACATCTTCAACTAATGTTACTCAATAAAAGTTAGGTGATTTTAACAATTTTCCTGTTATTGACGAACACCAGGAACGTCAAATAGAAAAAATTGCCATTTTTTTCGTCATATTTGTTTATTTATAAAAAAATTTAAAGTCGATTTTTGTTGAATTTCCTTGAATTCCTCCAAATTCATACCTATTTTACTGAAATGAATAGATTTTTTTCAATTCATTTCAATTCTTGTGAATTGTTTTAAATTCTTATGAATTTATCCTGAATGTCTTAAAATTAATACTAAAATCAATGGAATTTTTCCGAATTTATTTCAATTATTTTTAATTTAGCTTTAATTGTTTTGAATTATTATGAGTTTATCTTGAATTCGTTCAAATTGACCTAGAATTTTCATCAATTTCATCAAATTCTTCTGAATTCTTTTGAATTCCTCTAAATATATTTTTTTGTAAATTGTTAAGTTTATTCTAGAAAGAGAAGTATTTATGATTTCCAAGTTGATTTCTCTTGAATTCCTCTAAATTCATACCAATTTTACTGAAATAAATGGAATTCATTTTTTAAATTAATTTCAATTCTTTTGAATTTAGCTTGAATTGTTTTGAATTCTAATGAATTTATCCTGAATTTGTTCAAATTGACCTGGAATTTTCATAAATATCATCGAATTCTTTTGAATTCCTCTACACATTTTCTCGTAAATTGTAAAAGTCAAATTTCCAAGTAGATTTCTCTTTAATTCCCTCGAATTCCTCTAAATTCATACCAATTTTACTGAAATGAATGGATTTGTTTAAATTCATATAAATTCTTTTCAATTTAGCTTCAATTGTTTTAAATTATTATTAATTTATTTTGAATTTGTTCAAAGTGACCTAGAATTTTCATAAATTTCATCGAATTCTTCTTAATTCTTTTGAATTCCTCCACATATATTTTTTTGTAAATTGTTAAAGTTTATTCTAGAAAGAGAAGTATTTTCGATTTCTAAGTAGATTTCTCTTCAATTCCCTTTAATTCCTTCAAATTCATACCAATTCTACTGAAATAAATGGATTTTTTTCAATTCGTTTCAATTCCTTTGAATTTAGCTCGAATTGTTTGGAATTCTCATGAATTTATCCTGAATTCGTTTAAATTGACCTGCAATTTTCATAAATTTGATCGAATTCTTTTTAATTCTTCTGAATTCCTCTAGATATATTGTTTTGTAGATTGTTAAGTTTATTCTAGAAAGAGAAGTGTTTTCGATTTTCAAGTTGATTTCTCTTGAATTTCCTTAAATTCCTCCAAATTCATACCAATTTTACTGAAATAAATGGAATTCATTTTTTAAATTAATTTCAATTCTTTTGAATTTAGCTTGAATTGTTTTAAATTCTTATGAATTTATCCTGATGTCGTTTAAATTGACCTACAATTTTCATAAATTACATCGAATTCTTTTGATTTCTTTTGAATTCCTCTAGATATATTGTTTAAAAAAAAATTTAATTGAATGCTTTTAAATTCCTCTATATATATTTTCTGTAATTTATAAAAGTTCCCTTGTAGAAAAAATTTCTACAAGAAAGTACATTTCTATCATCGTGATAAAGATATAAAGAGATATTTACAAGCTTTGAGAAAATCCAAACCTAATTTAAAACTGGAAAATATTTTGAAAAATAAAATACTAAATTTAGATTTCTGAAGGTTTCGAAATAAAATTTTGAAGCTTTTCAAGGATCTTTAAAGGTTTTAAGAAAATAAAAAAAAATCTCAAGTTTGCTGGGAAAATTTAAAATGATTTTTTATTTTGAAAAATGAATTTTAAAAGAAAATTTGAAAAGACTTAAAACAAACTTTGTTTATTAATAAATGACAATTGAACAATTATCAATTTGGAAAATAATCAAGCAAGTTCAAAATATATTTAGAAGTTTTGAACAGATTCCAAAATAGTTTACAACGTGAAAAGATTTCAAACCATTTAATACACAATGTAGATTTTTTCAGATTTCGAACACAAAATTTATAAGCTTTTTAAGCAATTTAAAAGGTTTTAAATGAATAAAAAAAGTGTATCAAAATTCCTAGGAAAACTAACAATAATTTTTTTGTTTGAAAAATTAATTTAAAAAGAATATTTAATAAGATTTCTAAAATTTTGAAAAAAGAATCTGGATGATTTTAAGGTAGTTTTTTTACTTTTGCAGGATTCTAAAAAAATTTTAGGAAAAATTCGAGTTCTAAGATAATAATATTATTGTTAGATTCCTCGAGATTTTTTAAATTATTTTTTTAAACCAAATTTTTAAGAAAATATTTAAAAAGACGTCAAAACAATTTGTAATGTATAAATTAATTTTTCTAGCTTGAAACTGCTTAAAATAATATAATTTTTAAAATTTATAAATTAAAAGTATAAAAGTTAAAATTTTTCAGTTTAAAGGCTTTTAATTAAAAAAGTTTCAATTAAAAAGTATTAAAAACTTCCATTTTATACGCGTAAATTATTGAGCGTTTGAATTAACATTTTTCTAAGGTTTAATTTTAACTTCCTTAATCTTCAATAAAGTGTATTAATATTATGGATCAATCGATTTTCCTTGAATCAAGGAATCTTTTCCGTTCTTGCATCAATTGTAAATTGTGTTAGTGAAAAAAGTTTTACTATAAAAAACCGTGTTTTCAAATATTATGCATAACCATAGCTTCCTTACTCTTCAATAAAATGTATCAATGCTATGGATCAATCGATTCGTTTTGAATCAACACAAATTTTCTATTCTCGCATCAACTTTAAATTATGAGAATGAGAACATTTTTAGTATAAAAATCGATTTTAAAAATATATAAATTACCAGAACTTCCCTACTCTTTGATAAAATTTATTAATATTGTAGGTCAATCGATTCGTCTCGAACCAAGGAATCTTTTATATTCTTGCATCAACTTTGAATTATATTGAAGAAAAAATTTTTACTATGAAAAACCGTATTTTCAAATATTATGCATTACCATAGCTTCCTTACTCTTCAATAAAATGTATGAATATTATAGGTCAATCGATTCGTCTCGAATCAACACATCTTTTCTGTTCCTGCATCAACTTTGAATTATGTTAATGAAAGAAGTTCTACTATAAAAAACCGATTTTCAAAATATATAAATTACCATAACTTCCCTACGCTTTAATAAAATATATCAATATTATAGGTCAATTGATTCGTCTCGAACCAAGGAATCTTTTATATTTTTGCATCAACTTTAAATTATATTGATGCAAAAAGTCTTACTATAAAGAAACCGATTATTAAAATATTATTAAGTGCTAAAAAAAATTCAACGAATATTTTTAGGAATCCTTCGATCAGTTTCAAGATATAAGTGGGGAAAATAAGCCCTTCAAATTTCATCAATTTATCTGCAAGCGTTTTCAAGTTATCGTGTTCACAAAAAAGTGTGACATCCACACTAGCACATCCGAACAATTGCTTAGAACATTGTATTAGACATTTTTAAATTTAGGAAGGTTCAATTAAATTAATTAAAAATTTTTGGAAAATGTTACCATTACAAAGCTTCCCCTATGAGGAAGCAAAAAGAATCGATTGACGACCTGCGTAGCTAGAGAGATATGAGCTGAGGTGCGAGCAGACGTAAAGGGCATTGCAGTTGAGCAAATCTCGACCCGAGACGGAACCGAGAAAGTCCTTTGATGTCAGGTGACTGTCCGGTATCGGTATTGTGTAACGAGAAAGAAGATTTTGCAAGAGCGAATTGGAATCGGAGAAGCCGAATGAATCAGGGTGGGGGTGGGACTTATAGCTGTGCAAAGCTCAAAGCCACGCGAGGAATGTAATTGGCGGGGACGCGAGGAATGCGCAGATGCTGACAAAGGCATTTTTGCTTCAGATTTTCCCCTGAAAAAAGCTGCCCTGCCCGTCCCATTCCCATTCCCAATCCCAATCCACGCAAAACGCGATTCTCTTTTAACAGCAGTAAATGAGTCATACAGGACTAAATTTCTGGCATATCTTTGCAATTTTATTGCGAGCCGACAATTCCCTTTCATGTGGAGGCCTCGGTACCATTTGACGAATTCAAAATAGTGTCGGAGGTGGAATAAAATATGAAAAATAGTAGAAAAATAGGGGCATGCCATTTTTGCTTCCTCATAGAGGAAGCTTTGTAATGGTAACATTTTCCAACATTTTTAAATTCATTCAATTATACTTTCCTCAGTTTAAAAATGTTTAATACAATGTTCTAAGCAATTGTCCGGATGTGTGTATGTGTGAAAGTGTGTGTGTGTGCGTGCGTTTTTTTAGCACTGAATAATATTTTAAAAATCGGTTTTTTATTGTAAAACTTTTTTCATTAACATAATTCAAAGTTGATGCAAGAACATAAAAGATTCCTTGGTTCAAGACGAATCGATTGACCTATGATATTAATACATTTTATTAAAGAGTAGGGAAGTTATGGTAATTTATATATTTTTGAAATCGATTTTTATAGTAAAGATTTTCTCATTCTCATAATTTAAAGTTGATGCGAGAATAGAAAAGTTGTGTTAATTGAAGACGAATCGATTGACCTATAATATTGATACATTTTATTAAAAAGTAAGAAAGCTATGGTAATACATAATATTTGAAAATACGGTTTTTTATAGTAAAATTTTTTTCTTTAACATAATTCAAAGTTGATGCAGGAATATAAAAGATTCCTTGGTTCGAGACGAATCGCTTGACCTATAATATTAATACATTTCATTAAAGAGTAGGGAAGTTATGGTAATTTATATATTTTGAAAATCGTTTTTTTTTTAACACAACTTTTTTCATTAACATAATTCAAAGTGGATGCAAGAACAGAAAATATGTGTTGATTCGAGACGAATCAATTGACCTATACTATCAATACATTTTATTGAAGAGTAGGGAAGTTATGGTAATTTATATATTTTTGAAATCGATTTTTATAGTAGAAATTTTCTTATTCTCATAATTTAAAGTTGATGCAAGAATATAAAAGATTCCTTGGTTCAAGACGAATCGATTGACATCTAATATTATTACATTTAATTAAAGAGTAGGGAAGTTATGGTAATTTATATATTTTGAAAATCGTTTTTCTTTGCTAGTAAAACTTTCTTCATTAAAATAATTCAAAGTTGATGCAAGAACAGAAAAGATGTGTTGATTCAAGACGAATCGATTGACCTATAATATTCATACATTTTATTGAAGAGTAAGGAAGCTATGGTAATGCATAATATTCAAAAATACGGTTTT
Organism: Andricus curvator; assembly: GCA_932195095.1. NCBI lineage: Eukaryota > Metazoa > Arthropoda > Insecta > Hymenoptera > Cynipidae > Andricus > Andricus curvator. The sequence goes on along the minus strand of CAKNYM010051824.1, from coordinate 14,853 downwards.
TCATGGTAAAACTTTTTTCTTCAACATAATTCAAAGTTGATGCAAGAACATAAAAGATTCGTTGGTTCGAGACGAATCGATTGACCTATAATATTAATACATTTTATTAAAGAGTAGAGAAGTTGTGATAATTTATATATTTTGAAAATCGTTTTTTTTTTAATAAAACTTTTTTCATTAAAATAATTCAAAGTTGATGCAAGAACAGAAAAGATGTGTTGATTCGAGACGAATAAATTGACCTACAATATTAATACATTTTATTGAGGAGTGAGAAAGCTATGGTAATGTATAATATTTGTGAATACGGTCTTTTATTGTAAAATTTTTTTCTTTAACATAATTCAAAGTTGATGCAATAATATAAAATATTTCTTTGTTCGAGACGAATCGATTGACCTATAATATTAATACATTTCATTAAAGAGTAGGGAAGTTCTCGTCATTTATATTATATTTAAAATCGATTTTCATAATAAAAATGTTCTCATTCTCATTATTTTAGAGTTGATGCGAGAACAGAAAAGATGTGTTGATTCGAGACGAATCAATTGTCCTATAATATTGAAACATTTTATTGAACAGTAAGGAAGCTATGGTAGTACATAATATTTGAAAATACGGTTTTTTATAGTAAAATTTTTTTCATTAACATAATTCAAAGTTGATGCGGGAGAATAAAAGATTCCTTGGTTAGAGACGAATCGATTGACCTATATTATTAATACATTTTATTAAAGAGTAGAGAAGTTGTGGTAATATATATATTTTTTTAATCGATTTTTATAGTAAAAATTTTCTCATTTTCATAATTTAATGTTGATGCAAGAACAGAAAATATGTGTTGATTCGAGACGAATAGATTGACCTATAATATTGATACATTTTATTGAAGAGTAATGAAGCTATGGTAATGCATAATATTTGAAAACACGGTTTTTCATGGTAAAACTTTTTTCTTCAACATAATTCAAAGTTGATGCAAGAACATAAAAGATTCGTTGGTTCGAGACGAATCGATTGACCTATAATATTAATACATTTTATTAAAGAGTAGGGAAGTTCTCGTCATTTATATTATATTTAAAATCGATTTTCATAGTAAAAATTTTCTCATTTTCATTATTTTAGAGTTGATGCGAGAACAGAAAAGATGTGTTGATTCGAGACGAATCAATTGTCCTAAATATTGAAACATTTTATTGAACAATAAGGAAGCTATGGTAATGCATAATATTTAAAAAATCTGTTTTTTATAGTAAAACTTTTTTCATTACGATAATTTAAAGTTGATGCAAAGAATATAAAAGATTCCTTGTTTCAAGAGGAATCGATTGACCTATAATATTAATACATTTTATTAAAGAGTAGGAAAGTTATGGTAATTTATATATTTTTGAAATCGATTTTTATAGTAAAAATTTTCTCATTCTCACAATTTAGAGTTGATGCGAGAATAGAAAAGACGTGTTGATTCGAGACAAAGCGATTGACCTATAATATTGATACATTTTATTAAAGAGTAAGAAAGCTATGGTAATACATAATATTTGAAAATACGGTTTTTTATAGTAAAACTTTTCTCACTCTCATAATTTAAAGTTGATGCAAGAGCAGAAAAGATGTGTTGATTCGAGACGAATCGATTGACCTATAATATTCATACATTTTATTGAAGAGTAAGGAAGCTATGGTAATGCATAATATTCAAAAATACGGTTTTTCATGGCAAAACTTTTTTCTTCAACATAATTCAAAGTTGATGCAAGAACATAAAAGATTCGTTGGTTCGAGACGAATCGATTGACCTATAATATTAAAACATTTTATTAAAGAGTAGAGAAGTTGTGATAATTTATATATTTTGAAAATCGTTTTTTTTTAATAAAACTTTTTTCATTAAAATAATTCAAAGTTGATGCAAGAACAGAAAAGATGTGTTGATTCGAGACGAATTAATTGACCTATAATATCAATACATTTTATTAAAGAGTAGGGAAGTTATGGTAATTTATATATTTTTGAAATCGATTTTTATAGTAGAAATTTTCTTATTCTCATAATTTAAAGTTGATGCGAGAATATACAAGATTCCTTGGTTCCAGACGAATCGATTGACTATTAATATCAATACATTTCATCAAAGAGTAGGGAAGTTATGGTAATTTATATATTTTGAACATTTTTTT
>CAKNYM010051824.1:0-12654 GCA_932195095.1 Andricus curvator | reverse complement strand
CCTTGGTTCAAGACGAATCGATTGACCTATAATATTAATACATTTCATTAAAGAGTAGGGAAGTTATGGTAATTTATATATTTTGAAAATCGTTTTTCTTTGCTAGTAAAACTTTCTTCATTAAAATAATTCAAAGTTGATGCAAGAACAGAAAAGATGTGTTGATTCGAGACGAATCAACTGACCTACAATATTAATACATTTCATTGAGGAGGAAGGAAGCTATGGTAATGCACAATATTTGTAAATACGGTTTTTTATAGTAAAATTTTTTTCGTCAACATAATTCAAAGTTGATGCAAGAATATAAAAGATACCTTGGTTCAAGACGAATTGGTTGACCTATAATATTAATACATTTCATTGAAGAGTAGGGAAGTTATGGTAATTTATATATTTTTGAAATCGATTTTTATAGTAAAAATTTTCTCATTCTCATAATTTAAAGTTGATGCGAGAACAGAAAATATGTCTTGATTCGAGACGAATCGATTGACCTATAATATTGAAACATTTTATCGAACAGTAAGGAAGCTATGGTAATGCATAATATTTTAAAAATCTGTTTTTTATAGTAAAACTTTTTTCATTAACGTAATTTAAAGTTGATGCAAGAATATAAAAGATTCCTTTGCTCGAGACGAATCAATTGACCTGTAATATAAATACATTTTATTTAAGAGTAGGGAAGTTATGGTGATTTATATATTTTCGAAATCAATTTTTATAGTAAAAATTTTCTCATTCTCACAATTTAAAGTTGAGGCGAGAATAGAAAAGTTGTGTTGATTCAAGACGCATCGATTGACCTATAATATTGATACATTTTATTAAAGAGTAAGGAAGCTATGGTGATGCATAATATTTGAAAATACGGTTTCTCATAGTAAAACTTTTTTCTTTAACATAAAAATCCGTTGAGATCCTCCGGAAAATTCTGGAAAAATTGGACAAATTTTTAAATCCATTGATATCTTCCAATCAGTTGAAATTCGTATAAATACCTTGCGAAATTATAATTTCTTTGAAATCCTATGAATCCCTTAAACATGGTGAAATTCTTCAACAAAATTCTGAAATCCCTGAATACCGCAGAAATCTTTATAAAAATCTAGAATTTCTTTAAAATGTCATTTCAAATTTCACTTCATTTTCTAAGCCACTTCAAATCCGTATAAATCCCCTGCAATCTTATAATTTCTTTAAAATCCTATGAATCCCTCAAATATGGTGGAGCTCCTCAAAATCTGTGGAATTCCTGAAATCCCTGAAATACCTGAAACCTCTGAAATCCGCGGAAATCCCTAAAAATCTCTAGAATTCACTTAAAATTTCATTTCGTTTAGTAGAAATCCCTTACAATCTTATAATTTCATTAAGATCCCATGAATCCTTCAAATATGGCAAAATTTCTTTGAAATCGCTGAAATCCCGGAAATACCTGAAATCCGTATAAATACTAAAAAATCTCTAGAAGTCCCTTGAAATTTTATTTCATTTGGTAGAAATCCCCTATAATCTTATAATTTCATTAAAATATCATGAATCCCTTAAATATGGCGAAATTCCTTGAAATCGCTGAAATCTCTGAAATCCCTACATACCGCAGAAATCCTTTAAAAGTCTCTAGAAGTCCCTTAAAATTTAATTTCATTCAGTAGAAATTTCCTGGAACCTCATCAGTTTTTTAAAATTCATGAATCCGTTAAATATGGTAAAAATCCTTGAAATCCCTGAAATCCGTAGAAATCCTTAAAAATCACTAGCAGTCTCTTAAAATTTCATTTCGTTTAGTAGGAATCCCCAACAATCGTATAGTTTCATTAAAATCTCATGAATCCCTTAAATAAGATTTCCAAAATTGTCAAAAAAGAAAAAAAATTGTAGGAAAAATTCGAGTTCGAAGATAAAAATATTATTACTAGTTTCCTGGAGATATTTAAATTATTTTTTTAAACCAAGTTTTTAAAAGAATATTTAAAATGACTTCAAAACAAATTTTAATGTATAAATTGATTTTTCTTGTTTAAATTGCTTAAAATGATATAATTTTGAAAATTTATAAATTAAAAGAATTTTATTTGAATATATTAATAAATTATTAAAGTCGGATTTTGTATTACATACTTTTAATTAGTATATTATGGTTAATTATTATTACAGTATAGCTAAATAAAGAAATCATACCTGAAAAAGCATTCCCTGACAATTTCAAGTTCTATCCAGGTATCTTAATATTTCTTAATATTTTTTTATTTAAAAATCTTCAACAAATTACCTTACAAGATGTTCTTAAATATATTGGCACCATTAAAGAATTAAATAATCAAATAATACTAAAAACATAATTAATCATTTCTTGAATTTGTCTATGAATTTGAATAATAATTCAAACGAATTTTGATTTGATAGTTGAATTTTGAACCAAAAAAGAGCAGTTTTTGACCAAAAATGGAATAGTTAAATTTTCACTTAACAAATTAATTTTCCAGAAAAAAAATTGTTTGAACTCAAATGATGAATCTTTTACTGAAATATAGGAATTTTGAAGAAAAAAAAAAGAATTTTTAACAAAAGAGTAACTTCTAACCAAGTGGTTTCTATCTTAAATCAAAAATATGAAATTTCAACTAAAATCAAACAATATGATTAATTTTGAAAAATTAAGAATGATTTTCTACAAAAAATACGTCTTTTGAAGAAAATAGAAGAAATCTCATCTAAAAAAGACAAACTTTCAACCAAATAGTTGAATTTTCAGTTTAAAAAATTAATTTCACAGAAAAAAAAAAAAAAAATTTCAGCCTAAGTGATGAATTTTCAACTAAAATGATAAACCATTGACTGGAATAGTTGAATTTTCAAGTAAAAAATGATAATTCTTCAACCTAAAATTGAATGGTTGAATTTAAAATTTTGTATTATGTTAAACCAAATAGATGAATTTTTAACTAAAATGTTGGAATATTCGACTTGAATAATTACATTTTCAGTTTGAAAAAAAATTAATTTTCTGTTAAAGTATAAACGAATTTTCAAAAAAATAGCTCACTTTTCAAACAAAGAGATAAATTTTTAAGTAAAATGATGAATCTTGAACAAAAAAATTAATTTTTAACAAAAGAGTTTAGCTTTTAACTCAGTGATTAAATTTGCATTGCAAAAAATATGAATTCTGTAATTCTGAAAATCTCCGAATAATTAAATTCGCCAATTATAAAATTCCCGAATTTAGACAAATGAAAATAATTTTTCATGAATATTATTTATTTATTAAAAATACAATAATCGAATATTTTTATCAAAACAAAATTGTAATGTTTAAAGTTTCTAAAATTACTGCTTAAATCTTGAATAACAATTATTGAAAAAATATATTTTTGGATGAAAATTTTTGGACGACTGAGAAATCCTAAAAAATAAAATTCATGACTCTGTCAAATTCCCGAATTGGGAATTTCCCGAATAATAACATTTTCGAATATGTAATAAAAAAAAATATTTTTTTCTGATCAAAGTTTCTAAAATAATTTTTTTGAATTCAAAATAACAATACTTGAAGACAATTTTCATCCAGAAATATTTTTTTTTTCAATTATTGTTATTTCAAAGTTAAATGATAATTTTAAAAACTTTAAACATTAAAAATAATTTTTTTCTTTGTAAAAATATTTGATAATTATATTTGTTTAAATTCGGGAATTTTCTAGTTCGGATATTTTATAATTTGGCGATTTTCTGTCGAGAATTTTTAAATTCGGTAATATTATAAACTGTTGGGAATTATTCATTTCGGTAATATCGTAACCTGTTCGGAAATTTTTTAATCGGGAATTTCATTATTCGGGAATTTTATTTTCCGGGACTTTGCAGTCCTTCAAATTTTTATTTCAAATATTGTTATTTTAAATTCAAACAATAATTTTAGAAACTTTAAACATTACACATTTTCTTAAATAGAAATATTTGATTATTGTATTCTTAATAAATAAATAAATAATGTTCAGTTGAAAAAAATTAATTATTTACATTCGGGAATTTTCTAATTCAGATATCTTATAATTCGGCTGTGCACGAAAGTATCAGGATAAAATCTTTTAAGGTCATGCTATACATTAGTCACGTGACCCAGCCAGTCCTGAGATCGATATTTTTTGTCCCATATTTAAAAATAAAATTTTAAATAAGGCGGAAAAAATTTGGGAAAATATTAATAAATATAACTGACAGAGTGTGGTAAAGCATAGAGTTGTGGAAGAAAAAAAAGTTATTATTGGAATAACAAATATCGACCGGCACAATGCAGAAGTTTCTTCTCGGTCGGTAAGGAAGAATATCCGCTGTTGTGAATTTCTTTATTCATTACATTTTTTTCTTCAATATTTCGAGCCAAATGTTGTATACAAACGCAGATTACTGTTTCCTGAGGCTTTCCCCAAAATTTAAGCTCGATATCTCATTCGGTGTGGACGTGAGTTGTTGCAAAAAAAATGATCGATAATTTAGGTCACGTGACCCATGTATAACATGGCCTTAAGATCGGTTACCATCTTATGAACTACACAAGCCATGGAGTAATCCTTAAAGATGGTGACGATGCTTGTTGTTATTGTGTCAAGTTCTTTATTTACATTCACGAAAAATACGTTTTGATTCGTCAGCGAAAAGTCTAATCATTTTTAAAATAACAATTAGGTAAGTAAAAAGTTGTTTTAACTCTGGTGTCCTGATTTATAGCTTTTCACTCTTACTTTGCCGTTTTTCCAGGGCTGCAAAGGACGTAGCAGACGACAACTTTTATTCCATCGTAAGATAAACTTTCACCAAATAGCATGTAATTTTTAATAGCCGAAAATTTTACATGCAACAAAATTTAACTTCAGTTTTTTCTGTGTCATGTATACATGATCGCATCTTAATTTAAAATTATCTCATTGCACTATTCTAAGTATTTGTCATCCTAGGTCGAAAAAGAACAACTTTTTGGCTGCAAAAGCTGTAAATTCCTGTAGATTCTTGTAGAAAATTAAACCTACAATAAAATACAACAATTTACATAAAAATGAAAAAAATGTACAAAATTCGTCTCAATATTAGAACAAATACTTTCCTGTAATTTTGGTTCTAATTTATTGTATTTATTTATAGATTCCTGTAAAAATAGTTTTAGTTTTCTGTACTTTTTTGCAAAAATTTCTCGACCAGGGATGAGAGGGGAAGTGAGCATAAATGAGCGGAGGGATAGTAGGGGAAATAAGGAAATAGAAAAGTAGATGAATTAAGGAGAAATGAGGGGAGGAATAGGGGAAGATGAGTAGGGGGAGTGAGGGGAGGGGAATTATGGGAAATAAGGAGAGGGTAAGTGAGCATGAATGAGCGCAGAGGAATTAGGAGAAATAAGGGAGGAGTAGATGAATTAAGGATGAAATAAGGAGGGGGTAAATAGAGCAAGTTAAGGGGAAATTAGGGAGGGGAACTTGGGAAGTGAGGGGACGTAGAGAAAATTATACAGGATAGGAGGGGTTAGAATTTGGTCGCTAGCGTATGCAGATGACATAGTGTTGTAGGCAAAAAGCGAGGAGGCCTTAAAGGAAATGATGAAGAGGTTGAGAAGATACCTGGATAAGAACAGGTTAGAACTGAATGCGGAAAAGTCCAAGGTTATGGTTTTCAGAAAAGGAGGTGGAAGGGATAAGGAAGGGCAGTGGAAGTGGAAGGGAAAGGCGGTGCAGGCGGTGAAAGAGTTTGTGTACCTGGGCTTCTTGTTTCGGAGGAATGGCGGAGTGGATGGTCACATAAAAGAGAGAGTGAGGAGGGCAAATGTGGCGATGAGGCAGGTGTGGGGGTTAGGAAAGAAGTTATTCGCAGATGATTTTGGAAGGAGAATGAAATTGTTTGACTCACTAGTGATGAGTGTGCTATTGTATGGAGTAGAGGTGTGGGGGTGGAAGGAAAGCGAAGAGGTAAATAGGATACAGGAGAGATATGTAAAGTGGACACTGGGGTTGGTAAGGAACACGCCTAATTATATTGTCAGGAGGGAGACGGGGAGAACGAGTGTAGGGATTCTAGCGGGGAGTCGAGCGTGTAAATATGAGGAGAAATTTTTGGAAGAGGGGGGAAGTAAGCTGGTTAGGGAGTATTGGTGGGAGAAGGAGAACAGGAGAGGGGGTGGGAAGATGGAGGTTGAAAGAGAAAGGTATTTTAGAACGGATGGACTGCATATGGATGAATTGAGAAGGATGCATGAGGAAGGAAGGAAGGTATATGAGTTGGTTAAGAAAAACAGCATGGAGAGAGAGAAGACAGCAAGGGAAGAGAGAATAAGAGAGACAAGGTTTAATGGGAACTATGTGTGGATTATGCCAAGGGCGAGAGCGCAATATTTGTGTGAGAATGGAGAGAAAGGAAGTCAGGAGCTTATAGCGAGGATGAGATGTGGGTGCATGGAGGGTTTCAATAGGTTCTGGCTCGCTAGGGAAAAGAGGATGTGTGAACTATGTGGGAAGGGGGAGGCAAGAGTGGAGCACTGGTTGGAGGAGTGCGTGGAGGTGGAAAGGAGTGGGATAAGCATGGAGGTATTGATGCATGAAAGGGGGGACAAAAGGGCAGTAGCATGGGTGAAGGGAGTATTGGGAAAGATGGAGAAGAAGAGAAGAAGAGAAGGAAGGAGGAAGAGGAATGGAGAAGGAAAGATTGTAAATAGAGGAGGAAGTAAATATAAGTAATTGTAAATATTGTAAATAGTAGATAAGTATTAGGTATTAGTCGCGGAGGCAGAGTTTGGTAATGCGAGGCAAGCAAGAAAGTAGGGACATGCGAGCGAGGCGAGGCGAAGCGAGGAAGGCAATGCGATAAGAACGAGCGGCGTTAGATATAAGGTGTGGAAGGATGTTAGTTTTAAGGGTTAGTTGTAAGAAAATTCTGTAAAAAATCGAAGTGTGAGCAAGTCAATTTTTTAAGGCCAGCAGGCTAAAAAATAAACGTTTATCAACTAGAGAAAATTATTAGACGTAAGAAAGGCTGAGTGATGGCTGGAGAAGGGAAGGAAGGAAAGGGTAGTGTTAGCTGGGGAATTGAGGAGAGGGGGAAGCAGAAGAGCAAGAACTTGGAGAAGGGAGGGGTTGTTAAGGGTGAAGCAAGAGATGGTGAAGTAGGGGAGTAGAGGGGAAAGTAGGGAAAGTAGGGTGAGTAGGGTGGCGAAGTATCAGAGAGGAAAATTTGAACGACCTAATATGCTACGGATCCCTTTTTTGTAGGCCTTTAGCGCCTAATTTAATTTATTCATTGTTTTAGTTATTTTTTAAGAAAAATAGGAACACCATTACAACTTTTTTGCTTCTCATGAACCTATATACTCCGGACACGGAAGCCGCGAAAAAGTTTTAGAAATTCGAGTATTGGTGGAATTTTATTTTTTCGCGTTTGGATCCGTTTTGGCAGTGCTCGCGGTATGAAAAAAATTTGGCAGAGAAAAGTAACTTCCAATTGGCGGAGGAACTCGCGAGGAAAACCGAGAGAAAACCTACGTTTTGCGGTTTTCAGAGTGTTCGTGGAATATAGAGAAGCTTACATTTCTCGCGGAATTCACTGAGGTCGAAAATTTGCGGTCTCTACAACAGCCTATGTGAAAAATAACAAACTGATTTTTTTTTTTACTTTAAAATTAATTTTTTTAGTTTTTAGTTTAAAGGAACCATTTTTAAAAAAATAGTCCGCGTTCGTGAATAATTATTTTCATGAATTTTACGGTCCGAAATAAAAGATTATGGATAACGTTATCATGATACTAAAATTATAGTAGTATCTCTAAATATTGTTTTTTCTAATGGGAACCCTCTCAAAATAGGGGAAACAGGGCGATTTTTCACGTAAATATGGAAATAATAGGGGAATAATTTCTTTAGATAAAATTAATTTAAATACAACAATAAAGTTGATATGAAACGCATTAAATTATTTGAATTTTCGGCAAAAAAGATTGACCACTAAAAGAGATGAATTTTCAACCCAAAAAGACGAGTTTTGAATTTAAAAAAATTCATTTTCAACTGAATAGTTAAATTTTCAAGAAAAATCACTTTTCTACAATAAAAAATGAATTTTCAATCCACAAGAACAAACTTTTAACACAACAGTTGAATTTTCGACCAAAAAATCTGACTTTAATAAAATAGTTGAATTTTCAACAAAATAATTAAATTTTTAACAAAATAGTTGAATTATCAAGCCAAAGAGACAAATTTCTTTAGAAAACAGTTGAATTAAAAAAAAAATTTTCATTTTTGAACAAGATGCCTTTTTGACTAAAAAAGATGTTGAATTTTCGAAATAATAATGGAACTTTCAACAAAGAAGTTAAATATTTAACCAAACAGCTGGATTTTTTAATCTAAAAAGATGAATTTTCAACTAAGAAGGCGAAGAAAAAGGACGAATTCTTAACAAAATAGTTGAATCCCTAATCAAATGAATGAATTTTTAACAAAAAAGATTAATTTTCTACCCAAAAAGACCATTTTTAAACAAAAAATTTAAGTTTTCAAGCTAAAAAGTCGAATTTTTTCGAAAAAATTTGATTATAAAAACGGAAAAGATGAACATTTAACAAGAAGTTTAATTTTGACTGATAAAAGTTAATTTTTGAACCAAACGTAAAATAGCTACATTATCAGAAAAAAAGATTTTTTGAATAACAAAAAAAAACGAATTTTAAAAAAAAAATAGTTTAATTTTCAATCAAAAAGACGAATTTTTCACCAAGATGAATAATGTTCTACCATAAAAGACGAATTTTCAACAGATTTTTGAATTTAAAATCCAAAAAGATGAATTATCTACCAAAAAAGTTGAATTTTCAACCCCAAAATATGATTTTTGACAAAAAATGGTACTTTTTTATCAAATACTTCAATTTTCAAATAAATAGTTTAATTTTCAACTAAATAGTTGAATTTTCTACCAAAATAGTTGCATTTTTAACCAAAAATATAAATTTTCAACAAAAAAGTTAATTTTGAACCTAATAGTTTAATTTTATGATAAATTAATGATTTTTCAAGCCAAAAAGATTAATTTTTCATAAAGCAGTTAAATTTTCAACAAAAAAGTTAATTTACAACAAAACAGTTCAATTTTAAACCAAAGAGGCAAAAAAAAAGAATTTTAACAAAATAGTTCAACTTTTAACCAAGTATTTGAATTTTGAACCCCAAAATATGATTTTTTAACAACAAAAAATAAATTTTCTACCATATAGTTAAATTCCGAAATAAATATCTTAAAGCTTAACCAAATAGTTCAATTTTCTACTGAAATAGTTGAATTTTTTATTTTAAAAAAAATTAATTTTCCACCAAGATTATTAAAATTATACCAAAAAGGTGAATTCTTGACAACATTGTTGAATTTCGAAGCAAAAGGATAAATTATCTACAAAAAAGCTAAATTATCTATCCGAAAATATGATTTTTCCAAAAAAGAAGTTAATTTTCTACAAATAGTTAAATTTCAAAATAAATAGTTTGATTTCTAATCAAATAGTTAAATTTTCCACCAAAATGGTTGAAATTTTAACCAAAATTATGAACTTTTAACAAAAAAGTTAATTTTCAACCAAATAGTTTAATTTTTTTATAAAATTTTCAAATTTTTGAGGCAAAAAGATAAATTTTTTACAAAAAAGTTGAATTTTTTATGAAAAATGTTAATTACAACGAAATAGTGGAATTTTCAACTAATTTATTGAATCGGTAACCAAAAAAATTAATTTTTTACAAAATAGACGAATTTTGAACCAAATAGTTGAATTTTTAACTAAAAAAGATAAGTTTTTAACAAAAGAGATGAATTTTTCACTAAAATGATAAATCCTTTTAAAAAATGAATTTATAACGAAAGAGCAAATATTCAAGCAAATAGTTGAATTTTTTACCAAAAAGATGTCTTTTTAACCCAGAACATTAATTTTCTAGCAAAAAGACGATTTAACAAAATACATGAATTTTGAAACAAATGGTTGAATTTATAACTGAAAAAAAAGTTCTCAAACAAATAATTTAATTCTTAAGTAAAAAAGATAATTTTTTAACTAAATATGTTATAGTTGTAGTTTTGGTTAAAAAATTAATTATCACCGAACAATGAAACTAATTTCCAATAAAATAGTTGAAATTTCAACAAAAGAGATGAATTTTTAACTAAAATGATCTATGTTTAAAAACATACATTTTCAAACAAATAATTCAATATTCAACCAGAAATTTAAATTATTAATAAAAAAGATTATTTTTTAACCGAGAAGATTAATTTTCTACCAAAAAAGATGAATTATTAACAAAATACATGAATTTTCAACCAAATAGTTAAATTTTTAAATAAAAAGTATAAATTCCCAACGAAATAATTGAATTTCCAAGTAAAAAAGATAAATTTTCAACCAAATATTTAAAATGTATATTTTCAGTTAAATAAATTAATTATCAACAGACAATTTTTAAATAAAAATATTTAACTTTAAACCAGAAAGGATGAGTTTTTAAGAAAATAGTGTAATTTCCAACGGAATAATTAAATTTTCAACTACATAGTATAATTTTGGGGCAATAAATAATAATTTTGAACCATAAATATAATGGTAGATTTTTCAAATAAAAAAAATTAACTTTAAACCAAAAAAGATGAACTTTCAACCGAGAAAGATGACTTTTTAACCAAATAGTAGAATTTCCACTAAAATCATTCAATTTTTAACTACAAAAAAAATGAATTTTAACCAGAAATATTACAATAGACTTTTCAAATAAAAAGAGTATAAATTAATGATTCTAGCTTAAAATTGCTTAAAATGATATCATTTTGAAAATTCATAAATTTTTTTATTTATGCTTCAATTCATTCATTTTGGTTGTGATTTATTGTATTTATTTGTAGATTCCTATAAAAAAAGTTTTAGTTTTCTGCACTTTTTTCTAAAAATTTTGTACCGAAAAATATGAATTTTCAACAAAATGTATCAATTTTGAACCATCGTGTTGATTTTTGAAGCCAAAAAGACGCCAAAATATGATTTTTCAACAGAAAAGTTCATTTTCTACAAAATAGTTAAATTACGAAATAAACATCTTCAATTTTAACCAAATCGTTGAATTTTCTACCAAAATAGTTACATTTTTGAGTTCAATAAATAAAAAGATAAATTTTTCAACAAGGTGATTAATGTTTTACCAAAAAAGACGAAATTTTTACAAAATTGTTGAATTTTAAAGCCAAAAGGATGAATCATCCACAAAAAAGTGTAATTTTTTATCCTAACATATGATTTTTCCACAAAAAAGTTAATTTTCGACCAAACAGTTAAATTTTTAAATAAGTAGTTTAATTGTTAATCAAATATTTTAATTTTCAACAAAATAAATTTACAATGAAATAGTGGACTTTTCAACTAAAATGATAAAACGGCAACCGAAAAGACGAATTTTCATCAAAAAAATTGAATTTCAAACTAAAAACAGATAAATTTTCAATAAACAAATTGAATTTTCAGCCAAATATTTGAATTCTAAACTAAAAAAAGACAAATTTTCAACTAAGTAGTAAAATTCTCAACCTAAAAAATAAATTTTCAAGCACATAGTTGAATTTTTAACTAAAAAGATAAAATTTCAACCAAAAATGGAATAGTTAAATTTTTATTTAAATGATTAATTATCAACAAGAAATACAAACTTATTTTCAAGAAATTAGTTAAATTTTGAACGAAAGACATGAATCTTTAAACAAAAATATTGCATCAATGAAGAAGAAGATAGTTATAAACAATAATAATTTGTGTAAATAATTATTTATGCAAAATTGAATTAATTATTAACTCACCCTTAATGAAAAGTAGACAAATAGTTATAAATTTAAAAAAAAATGAACTGTATAGCATTATTCAAATTGAATATTATTAAGAAGAAAAAGTTGAACATTTAAGAAAAAACTGCAATTTTCTAGCATTATTCTAATAGAATATTATTAACACTAATAGTAAATTATTTAAAAAATTATGTTTGTTAACATTAATGGATTTAATTAATTATTACGTTGATTGAAAATTGGACAAAAAGTGGAAAATTTTAAAAAACGCGACTTTCTATCTCTATTCTAAGAGAAAATTGCTAAAAACAATCATGAATTGTTTAAACAATTTATTAAACATCTAATTATCAGTATAAAGTAGTGTTTTATATATCAGAAACAATTTGCATTAAAAAAACCGCAAAAAATCATAATCGGCGCCAAAAACTCGCAAAACCCATTTTTTTACTTATGGGGTTTTTTTGGGACCCTATAAAACAGACTTATAGGGGTGATATTTAAAAAGTCATATTTTTTTTTTTTAACGTCTGTTCTTCTTATGGGAAATACGTGTTAAGCTTCATGGGGCTCGCGCCACCTCTAAATATAATTTAAAAAAAATGGATTTATTTTTGTGGGGAATCGAACAAATTTCCGGGCTTTATTCATAAAAATTCTAGAAAAAAAATTTTCCAATGCATTTTTGGACCATCCCACCGTTCTGTGTGATTTATTATAATAGCAAAAGTTTTTGGTAAAAGTGTAATTTTTTTTTTATAGTTTTTTGTAGAAACCTTTATTAATATATTATTA
>CAKNYM010051823.1:363649-421837 GCA_932195095.1 Andricus curvator | reverse complement strand
AAGTGAAGAGCCTCACAAAATTGTTATGTATGGTTCCCCACTTGGGCACATTAGTTTCCAAGGTCTTTGTTTCAGGCGTCATTAATTCTATTGTCACTCTGTTTACAAACTAATTGTCGCCACACTTTTCTGCCCTGGCATATTACACTAGCTTCCTTCACGTCCATGCATTTTTTCATGCAAGCTCTTGTGTTTCTATGGCTTCTTATGTCTCTACGGTTTAATGTCTCATTCATAGATTCTAACCATTCTTTCGGCGGTCTACCTCTGGGCATTCTGCCATTTACTTTACCTTTATACACTTGTTTGGTCAGTCGTTCATCGTTCATTCTTTCAAGATGTCCGAACCATCTTAACTGATTTCTTTCCCATATGTCAACTAGTGTCTCTCCTGTACCACATTCTTTGAGGATTGTCTCGTTTCGGACTTTGTCCATCAGTGTTTTCCCGCATATTATGCGCAGAGGTTTCATGCCGATCGCGTTAATTTTACTCCTGTCCTTTTCTTGACAGGTCCATGTCTCGCTACCGTATAGTACAGTTGGTACGAATATAGAATTATGTATTGCCATTTTAGCTTTTTTTTATATGTTTTTATTTGTTAGGATGGACCCTGCTCTACCGATAACCTGCTTATCCTTAGTTATGCGCCTATCTAACTCCCCATCTATTTTTCCGTCGCTAGTGAATAGACTACCTAGATATACGTACTTGTCAACTTGTTCTAATCTCTCATCATTTAGGACAATGTTGCTTATTGTTTTCTCACTTTTTCCCTCAAACACCATGATTTTTGTTTTATTTACGTTAATTTTGAGGTCCATGTTCTTCATGCTTGTATTAAGTTTATTCAACATTCTTTGCAAGTCCTCGATTGATTCTGCCATAACAATCTTGTCATCTGCGAAAGCTAACCCACGTACTTTGACTGTTTCGAGATCTACACCTCCCGTGTGGAAAAATTTCGTGGCAGTCTTGAATCATTCTAAAGCCAGTACAGTTTTTCTCAAGTCTGTCTATTCACGCAATACTAGCCGGGCACTACACTGGCGCTTTCTAGTTTTACTACGTGTTTGATTCAAACCTTTCTGCTGTCTAGTCCCATTCTTGGCGCTATCTAGGAGTTCGTTACGAATTTGAATATATAAAGTTTGTCCAGATTTTAGCTAGTTTCTAGATAGAATCGCGGTTTGGACTTAAACAAAAATTACTGATGTGAATTTAGAAAATAATCATTTTTGAATAAAGGATTTAGGAAATTACAATACACAATTGTACAAATGCTCAAGCAATAATTAATTGTAGACCATCACATATTGAAGATAGTAAATAATAATTGTTGAAGTTGATAGAAATTTTATTACAAGAACTGCAGTTTCAAGAACGATTTTTTGAAGAATGTTTAAAAACATTTTGTTTCAATTGAATTATATAGTGAAGTTATAATGAATTTATATTGAATTTATAATAATTATAATATGTATAATGCTATGTATAATATTTATGATATTCCAGAAAATCAAATATTATTATAAAAGATTTATTTAATTTATTTTAATTATTTATTGATTCTATAAATGATAATTAAGCCTAACGTATTAATTATTTGAAATAATAAACAATCATTATTTCGTAGCCTAATCGCAAGTAACATCATACAAACTTTATTTTTTTCAATGATTTATTCACAAGTTAAGCACTTTTAATGTTTAAAAATTGTCCATGTTTTATTGAAATAAATATTAGGATGTAATTAATTGAAATTCATGTCCGACAAAAAAGAAAAAAAATTTAACTTTTAGATGGCCGAGGTGTTAAGGCGACGGGACAAAGTTACAACAATAGAATAGGAAGTTACATCAGAAGTTCGACACCCGGCGTATGTACAAGAGATTTGCGGAAATTCATTTCTTAATTTTTTTGTGTACAAAAACTTTTTTTATATTTTTAATTAACTGCAAAATCTATATATTCGACTTTTATGGCATGAAAAATAATTATATTATTTAATTATTAATTATTTTTTATCAAAATAGCCGATCTGTCTAGAAACTAGTCGATCCAAGCGTTACATCCCAGTCTAGCCACTGGACAGTCAGCCTGTGGCGCGCCAAGGTCGACTCAAGGCGGACTGGACAGAAACAGTACAGCGCCACGAAATTTTTCCACACGGGCTTCTTCATCGAAGAGGGCAGTTCTTAGACACTTATCCATGAATATGATAAATAGCCACGAGGACATAACGCATCCTTGTTTCACGCCTTGCATAATATCGAACCAGTCACTCAGTTTTCCATTTACCCTTACACTCGGTTTACTACCTGTATATATTGATTTTATTGCTTGTAGGAGCCATCCATTGACTCCGTACTCTTTAAGGACTTCGCAAAGTTTACTTCCCATATCTTTTCTTCTGTAATTTTTATTACCCTACCAATGAGTATTTTTGAGTATATTTTACTTACGGTACTTAGTGAGCTGATACCTCTGTAATTACTGCAGTTGCTTTTATATCCATTTCTTTTGTATATTGGTACGATAATCGCTTTTCTCCAATCGTTTGGGACTTCTCCCATCTCTATACATAAATTTATCAATTCGCACAACCTGTGAGGTATGTACTCGCCACCGTATTTGAGCATTTCAGCGCTAATACTGTCTACGCCAGCAGCCTTACCGTTTTTTAAGTTCTTAATTATATCTCTAACCTCAGAGACACAGACTTTTTCAATTGGGATTTCTAATGCATTATGTTCTATGTCGCAGTTCTGTTGCCCCATATCTTCACCTCCTAATAATTCTTTAAAAGAGTCTTTTAAAGCGTCTTCTAATCCGTCTATATCATATAGCATTTCACCTTCGCTGTTTCTCATGCTGACCAACTCTGTACTTTCACTTTCTTTTATCAGTTTAAATAATAGTTTCATGATTCCTTCAAAGCTGTTTTGTATTTTCCTCTCTTTTTCTGTTCTGATTTTTTCTTCACTCTCCTTGACTACTCGTTTAACTTTCCTCGTTTAGTTTTTTTGTAATAATTTTCGAGTCTATTTCTCTCCTCATCGCTGTGTGATGAAGACCTGTGATGTTTAAGGTTCTCTTGTGCGCTTTTTTCTTTTCTTGCTGGGCTGCTTGAATTTCATCATTCCACCACGCATCACCAGACTTTCTTCCTACCACTGCCGTACCACACACTTCAATTGCAGTTTTAACAATGATATCCCGTAACAAAGTCCACGTGCCCTATATATCTTTATTGCTTATAAGCGCTTCCCAAGTTGCCCTATCTATGCGTTCGCTTAACTTATTTTGAAATTCTATTCGCACTTCCGGTTTCTGTAAATTTTCAATCTTTATTCGCGTTTGTTTCGTTTTTTTTTTGTGATGAACCTAAAAAAACCAGTCCACACTAACCAACCCAAACAAACCGACCGTTTGTCATTTTTATCTTTCGTTTGAAAGCGCATTCCCTGAATAGTCAACAATTTCACTTTTCGCCAATGCATCGCCATCTGGCGCGAATCGAAGACATTTTTTCATTTGGAATTTTAAAGTTACCCCCTCCATCCCGCCCCCAGGAGGTGATATATATGGGGGGTACATTTTTGCGGAGTCGCTTTTCTGCTCGCAAATAAAAAGTTTTTGTCACGGCCATTTTTTTCATTGGTTGCCTATTTCTGGAGGTATTTCAATGTTCCAAGATAAAAAAACACCCTGTGTAGTTTAAGAAAAATTGTCAATTCAAATAATCCTTTTTTCTGAATAAAGCTTTTTCAAATTTGAATATAACATTTTGGTATCGAATATATCATCCTCATTGAACAATAATCGAAGAAGTCATGACATGATCGTACAATAAGGCATGGAAATAAGCAAATAGGGGGGTGGGGGTTTGGAGATGACGGACGACGGAATACCCCTGGGAGCTTGAAGTGGCTGATCCATTGTTACGCTATCTCTATTCTGCTACGCGTTTAATGCATAATCTATTACGGGCTTTTAACAATGCGAACCATATCGGTCGAGAGCGCAGCTCTCGTCCCAGAGTCCCAGGGAATTGATCTTCCGTCGTCCTCATCCTCATATTTCACAAATGTTTTGACGTCTGCTTCGTAAGCATCCGCCTTAAGGGTGCCCAATCCAGGAGACAAGTATCCCAGCTCGATTTGCGAGATTTAGTTCGCGGAACAGAAAAGAAATTGGGAGACAATGACATCGACAATATAGTCAAGTTGACAGACTCGACAAAGGGGGAAAGTAAATAGGGAGTTGTCATTGTAATTGTAATTTAAGGAGGTTCGAAAGGGAGGGGTGAGTTGCAGGAAAAGATAATTAATTACTTTTATTGAAAATGCTAGTGTCACCGAGTACATATTTTAAGAGCAAAATATTTGCCAGATTTTTCAATTTCTTTTAACATGTTTGCTACAAAATCCGAATTTCGAAATTCCCTGAATTTTCCTTGACCAATTTTTCATGTTCCTTGTTCGTTATAAATTCACGTACGAGATCAATAATCTTAATTTAAAAAAATGTTTCTATTATCTCAAAGACTATCAGTGAGAAGAGTTATATAGAATTTCTTAAGGTCATTCAAAAATTACATAGAACTTCAACTAAAAAAGATAAATTTCAAATGAAAAAAATTAATTAAAAAAAAAACAATTTTTTAAAATAAAATTGTTAAATTTTCAATCAAGGAGTTCAACCAGAAAATTATATTTTCCAACACAAAAATATAATCGTTTTGTGACATTTTTACTGTTTTCTTGAAAAATGTCGGATTTAATTGACCCAATTATTTAAATTATGATGAAGAATTTTTATATTGGCATTAGGGTCTTACGAGTATATTTAATTAACAAACGTGCATTTCATAAAAATTAAGTTGGCAAACGTTTCGACCACGGATAGGGGTCCTCCTCAGTGCCAGATATTTAATTGAAAAATAAACTTAAAACTAGAACTTTGGTATGCAATATTTGGTAAAAAAAGAGAAAAATCATGCATAAACTTAGCACTTCTATGTCGTGCAGCTCCTATCTCTCTCTCTCTCTCTTCCTCTCTCCGTCAATCCCTCTCTCATACACTCTCCGCCCTTCCCTCAAACGAAAATGGTATAACTAAATTTTGACTTTGAAAAATTTATTTTCAACAAAAAAAGGAATTTTCAACAAAATAGTTAAATTACGAAACAAAAAAATGAATTCTCAACGAAAAGTGTAAGAGTTGAATATGAAGCAAAAAAATGTGTTTCAGTCAATAAAAAAAATGGCGCCCAAAATCTTGAATTTTCAAACCAAAAAGACTAATTTTCTACAAAACAGTTAAATTTTCAACCAAAAATGACAGTTTTTAAACCAAATAAATGAATTTTAAACTAAAAAAATTTCAAGTAAAAATGAAATAGTTACACATTTCATCAAAAAAATTAATTCTAAACAAAAAAAAAAGAATTTTCAACAAAACAGGTAAGTTTTTAACTTAAAATAGAACCGTTAAATTTCCAGTTTAAATATAAAT
This sequence comes from Andricus curvator, assembly GCA_932195095.1. Classification (NCBI taxonomy): domain Eukaryota; kingdom Metazoa; phylum Arthropoda; class Insecta; order Hymenoptera; family Cynipidae; genus Andricus; species Andricus curvator. The sequence goes on along the minus strand of CAKNYM010051823.1, from coordinate 416,317 downwards.
TTAAAAAAATATAAAATGAATCTTTAACAATAGAAATTCGTTTACAAACAAATAGATGAATTTTTATACAGAACAAAATAATGAAATTTTTAAGTAAAAAGGTACATTTTCAGCAAATACATGAAATAGTTCAATTTCGAGTCACAACCATTAATTTTCGATAAAAAATTAATTTGTAACAAAATAGTTACATTTTCAAGCTAAAAAATAAATTTTCAACGAAGAATATTTTTTTTCTATAAAAAACAGAATTTTGAACAAAATTTATGAATTTTTAACCAGCAAGTAGTTAAGTTTTCAGTTGCTAATAATAATTTTTATTTAAAAAAAATAACAATTTTCTATATATAGTTAAATTTTCAAACAAAGAAATGAATTTTCAACTAAAAAGATCAATTTTAAACCAAGAAGATTAACTTTTTAAGAAGACGATTAAATTGTAACAAAATACATGATGTTTCAAAAAATTATTCAAATTTTCCACCAAAGTAATGGAATAGTTATGTTTTCTGATAGAAAATTCATTTTTATTCATGAAAAACAAATTTTCGACAAAGAAGTTCAATTTTTAACCAGAGAAGTGATTTTTCAACCAAAAAGATGATTTTTTCAGTAAGAAGATTATTATTCTACGACAAAAGTAGAATTTTCAACAAAATACATGCATTTTCAGGCAAATAGTGGAATTTTCATTTAAAGACGATAATTTTTTAACCACACATGGAACAGTTAAATTTTTAATTATAGAACCTTTTTTTCGATACTTGATATTTGAACCAAAAAAAAATTTCCTTTCAAACCAACAACAGTTTTACAAATTACATAGAACTTCAACTAAAAAAGATAAAGTTCAAATGAAAAAAATTAATTAAAAAAAAAACATTTTTTAAAAATAAAATTGTTAAATTTTCAATCAAGGAGATGAATGTTCAACCAGACAATTATATTTTCCAACACAAAAATATAAATTTTAAACCAAAATGGTATAACTAAATTTTGACTTAAAAAAATTTATTTTTAACAAAAAAAAAGGAATTTTCAACAAAATAGTTGAATATCAAAACAAATAAATGAATTCCTAACGAAAAGTGTGAGAGTTGAATTTCCGAGAAACAAATATTTTTCAGACAATAAAAAAAATGTCATCCAAAATCTTTAATTTCCAAACCAAAAAGACTAATTTTCTACAAAACAGTTAAATTTTCAACCAAAAATGGCAGGTTTTGAACTAAATAAATGAATTTTAAACTGAAAAAATTTCAAGTAAAAATGAAATAGTTACACATTCCATTAAAAAAATTAATTCTAAAAAAAAAAAAGTTTCAACAAAAAAGGTAAGTTTTTAACTCAAAATAGAACCGTTAAATTGTCAGTAAAAAAAAAATATATATAAAATGAATTCCTAACAAAAGAAATTCTTTTTCAATCAATTAGATGAATTTTTATACAGAACAATCGAATATCTAGCGAAAAAGATGAATTTTCAACAAAATAATAAAATTTTTAAGTAAAGAAGGTACATTCTCAACAAATACATGAAATAATTAAATTTTCTGTCACAACCATTAATTTTCAATAAAAAATTAATTCATAACAAAATAGTTACATTTTCAAGCTAAAAGATAAATTTCCAACGAAGAATATTTATTTTTTATAAACAAAGGAACTTTTATCAAAATTCATCAATTTTTAATTTAAAAAATTGCTTTTATTTAACCAAGAAGATTTTTCAACTGAATAGTTGAATTTTTAAATAAACAAATGAATTTATAACGGAAAAGATTTATTTTCTACCAGAAAAAAAGAATTTTTAACAAAATTCATAAATTTTTAACCATGTAGTTAAGCTTTTAGTTGCAAATAATAATTTTTATTAAAAAAAAAGAAGAAGTTACTATCCATAGTTAAATTTGCTAACAAAGAAATGAATTTGCAACTAAAAAGATCAATTTTAATACAAGAATATTAACTTTTTACCAAAAAGATAATTTTTTACAATATACATGAAGTTTCAACAAATTATTCAAATTTTCAACCAAAGAAATGGAATAGCTATGTTTTCTGTTAGAAAATTAATTTTTAACCAGGGAAAACGAATTTTCGACAAATGGTTCAATTTTTAACCAAAGAAATGATTTTTCAACTAAAAAAATGAATTTTTCACTAGGAAGATTAATATTCTACCACAAAAGTAGAATTTTCAACAAAATACATGAATTTTTAGGCAAATAGTGGAATTTTCAACTAAAAAAGAGAATTTTTAAACCACACATGGAATACTTAAATTTTTGATTCTAGAACTTAATTTTCGATAGTTGATATTTGAACCAAAAAAGATTTTCATTTCAAACCAATAACAGTTAAATTCAACAAAAAATATGAATTATAATTTTCAACACAAAAGTTAATTTTCAAGAAAATGGTTGAATTTTGAACCAAAATAGTTACATTTTCAACCACAGAAATAAGTTTTCAACCTGAAAAATGACTTTTCAACAAAGAGGATTTATTTTCTACCAAAAAGAGAGTTTAATTTTTTGAAATGTTTCATCGTCCCGAATTTCGGGATGAGTATTCCAACATTAAAAAAATGGATAAGTTTTATTTAGAAAATGAATTTTCTACTAAATAATTAAATGTTCGAAGTAATAAATGAATTTTCAACTAAAAAGATCAATATTTTGAACCAAGATGAATTATTTTCTACCAAAAAGATGATTTTTCAACAAAATACGTGAACTTTCAACAAAATATTTAAACTTTTGACCATAAAACACGATTTTTCAACAAAATGGATCAATTTTTAGCCAAAAAAATGATTCTTCAACCAAAAACATGAATTTAATAGATGTTATTACAACCAAAAAGGATTTTAATTTTAAACCAAAAATAGTCCAGTTCAACGAAAAATATTAATGTTCTGCACAAAAGTTCATTTTCAATCAAATAAATGAACTTTTAACCAAAATGGTTGAATTTTCAAACCAAAAAGATGATTTTTTAACAAAACAGTTAATTTATAAAAAGAAGAACAACTTTTTAACAAAATTGTTGACTTTTCAGAAAAATAATAAGAAATAAAGAAAAGATTAAAATTATACGTTTGTAGAATTCAATTGTTAATAACACATTTTCTTGTCTTAATCTAACTTGCGGGCAGATAAAATCTTACGGTATTTTACAGGGGAGGGGGGGGGGACTTTAAGAAAAAAGACTTACGTAATTTGTGGACGACCCCGAAACTTCAACTTCAGGTTTAAATCAGTTTGAACTTCTCAAAACAGTAGCAACCCTGGTTTTTAACGCACGTACGGGAATGACGTTTTTGTTGTCAAAATGCACTTTTCAGTTTCAATATCGGAATTCCAAGAAAAAGAGTTAATATTTCAAGCTTAATTTTATAGAATCTTGTATTAAACGATACGCTTAATATTTCTGTATTTATTACAAAAGTGTAACTACAATATTTTACTAGAAAAAAAGACGTACGGTAATGACGTCTGAAATGATAAAAATCGAGGGACAGACTTTAAGGTTTTTACAATATTATTTATTTAAATTGAAACATTTGCATAAATAATTTATGTTCATCTAAAGTTTACATACTTGATACGTTAAGCATTTTTCGGGCAACTGTCTAAAAAAAAGGAGAAAATCAGTTCATCCTTGTGCAAAGTGAGGTTGGGACGTCGTACGGTAATGACGTTTGGTGTATTCTTACATTAAATTTAAGTAAATAGGAACAGAAATGAACAAAAAGAACTGACCATTTTGTAGAGGATTATAATAAGTATCTATTAAATTTAAAAAAAAATCAGTACGAGTTTCTAAGTTAATGTTATATTACTGAGACTCCAAGTTTACCGTCAATTTGACAATTACTCTTATATTTAAATAAGACGCTGACTTCTACCATTAGAATTATTTCAACCACTTTATAATATACGAGAAAACTTACATTAGGGGTGTAATTTTACGAAGTTACTGGATAGGCTTAAAGGGTCTTTTGCATAAAGAAGAAAAAATCGTAAAAGGCTTGGGTATGAAATGAGAAGCGTAAGAGGCACATAAGAAAACAAAGTAGAAGTCCAAGTAGTGATTACGATATATAAACTGACAGCAAATGACTTGTCGTTGTACAACTTTATCGTAAATGCTTCATGTGTCGCTAATTTTATTGCTCATAATTACATATGCGTCTTGAGCCTCCCTTTCCTTTCCTATTTGCAGCACACCGGATGCCCATCAGAACACGATAATCCTCTTTCTGCAAGCTTTTTTTTTACTGGACCACCTTGGCCTGATTTCGCGTCTCGCCTTTAATTAGCAACATGTCTCAGTGATTAGCAGCCTCCGACACCTTTTAAACGCATAATTGAAATATTGTTTAAATATTTAGTTCCATGTAAATACCTGTTTCCAATTAAGACCAGATCATGATTGCTTTCTACAAAAAAATTAATCGGTTTTTTAAATCTTAGGGGTTGAACTTGCGATCATATTTGGAAATCCAGCTGGGGGATAATCCAGGAAAGGAATTTTAAGGGGAATGCTAATAATAATATATATCTCTATTCAAATATCGTGACCGTGTACAACATTACCCCATGCGCCATATTACCCTATGTGTTATATTGCCCCCGAATAAACTATACAAAAAGTCTTGCTACGTACAGAAGAATTTTAGATACACTGGAAAACAAAAACGCGCGCAATTTTTGTTTCACGCAATTTTTAAATAAAATATCAAATTAATGGTGATACAAAATTTTTTTATTCCATGGTATTTATTATCTAAAATAATAGAGAAGAAAGGACAATGTTTTCGTGAATTGATGAAAATTTATATCTTAGAATTTGTACGATATATAGGCAATTAAACCGTTCCTTTTTTGTTAAAAAATACCGATTTCCAACGAAAAACACTAACATAACCTAAAAACTAAAATTCCTAATTATTTTTTAAGTATTGGTAATATTCTTTGAAATCTAATGATTTTTATTAACAATAGCAATATTAGACGAAAGAGACTAACGTAATATAACAAACGATGATTTAAGATTCTTAATATTCTTTTAAACTTAATGTTTTTGGTTTATAATAACCAAATTCTGGAAGATGTTAAAATAACCTAAAATTTTTCTAAAATTGTAAATCTTGTTTTTGTTAAAATTCACCGACTGTTAGTGGAAAACGCGATCATAACCTAAAAATTGTTGAAAAGTGTTTATCTTTTTTGAAATGCATATCGATATTTTCAGTGAAAACCCCTGGCTTTGAAATGTTTTGAAATCTAATGATTTTTTACTAAAAATATCGATTTCCGGTGTAAAATGCCAACATAACCTAAAATTGTTAAAAACCGAGTTCCTGTGAAAAACATAAATACAACCTGGAACTATTCAAAAATAGAGAAAGTAGTTCGAACTATAATAATTTTTTTCAAGTGACCAATTTCTGGTGTTAAACGCTAACATAACCTAAAACTTTTCCTAAATTATGATCCATTAAAATGCAATCATTTTTGTTTGAAAATGTCAATTTGCGGTTAAGAAGCAAAAAACGTTTGTAGAGGAACAATTTTCTTTCTAAGAATTTACAAATAAATACAATACATTACAACCAGAATTACAGGAAAGTACAACTTTTTTTTATTATTGAGACGGACTTTGTACTTTTTTTTTTTTTTTTTTTTGTACATTGTTGTATTTTATTGTAGTTTTAATTTTCTACAAGAATCTACAGGAATTTACAGCTTTAACAGCCAAAAAGTTCTTCTTTTTCCACCTAGGATGACAAATATTTAGAATATTGCAATGAGATCATTTTAAATGGGGATGTGTACATGATCGCTGTAAAAAAGAGCTTCTATGTTTAAATTTTAAAGGAATGGCAGAATATTCAAAGACAAGAATGAAAAATCGTTATTAAAAAAAAAAAAAAAAAAAAATACCTTAGGTTTGAAGTTTTTTTTTAAATATATAGCAATCAATTGGACACCATATATGTCATTGCAATATTTTTAATATTTCTCATCCTAGGTAAAAAAAAACACTTTTTGACTGAAAATCAAAATTAAAAAAATTAATTAAATTAAATTAAAGCTTAAAAAATGTTAATTTAAACGCTCAGTAGTTTTCGCGTATAAAATGAAATCTTTAAGAACTTTTCAATTTACAATTTCTCAATTAAAAGCCGTTAAACTGCAAAATTTCAATTTTTAACTTTTAGACATTGTGCTCGCAAGTTTGAGCGCGCCTAGGGCGCGCGACTGTTGGATCTCGCGCTTCGCGCTCGATCATATATTTATCTCGCGCTTCGCGCTCGATTATGTATTCACCTCGCGCTACGCGCTCGGACGTATTTGCATCGCGCTTTACGCTAGGCTCCTCTAGATTTTTGAACTTCGTGTTCGACTTCGATGAAAAGAAAAAGTTTGTTTGCAAATATTATAAAATTATCAAAACCTCTACATATTAAGTGATTGTTAAATTTTCTTTTATTTTAGACTGAAAAGGAACTTTATTTACTCAAGGTTCTATCGACCTTAAGGAACACATTCTCATCCAGACACTCGCGCTTCGCGCTCGATATTTGATTTGAAAATCATTTGAACCGTATGATAGAAACAAAAAAGTTTGAGCGCACTTACGGCGTGCGATTTGGTAAATACACTGAGCGCGCACTTTGTGCTTCGTATTATATGTTCTTCATATACAAATTACTAAATTTGTATTTGATTTCAAATGAAAAGTAATGATATAATTCAGGCGACAAATTTTATTAGTTAACATTTTATTTTAGCTTGTGCCGTTTATCAAAAAAGTTAATTTTTTCATTTTGAATATATTCTTACCACAAAAATTGATTACGGGTGTGTAAGTCTTTTTTGAATGCACAATTTTTGTTCATTTATATGTTTTCGTACCTTGCATTGTTTTTTCAAAATTTTTTTTTTTTTTTCCTGTCAATGTTATTTTCACGAATAAAACAAAAACCACGCATCCTATCGAAACATGAGTCACAATAAATTTGTACCTCTTCCTTGGATGAACAAATTTTGTTTTGGTCATTTTTTCGTAGCTGGTAATATTCGTCTGAAAATTTGATTTTTCTATTTTCAATGCTGTTTTTTACGAATAAAACAAAAACTACGCGTCATATCAAAAAGTGAATGATAAGAAATTTGTAGATCTTTTTTAGGTGCACAATTTTGGTAAGATAATCTTTTCTGGTATCTTGCATAGTTTTACAGCAAAATGGCTTTTTTGATTTTTCATTAATTTTTTGTGCGATCAAAATTTGAATTTTTTATTTTTCAATAAATTCAAAAAGTTGTTATGAAAATATTATAGGGTGTTCAGGAATCAACGTTTTTCTCCTCTTGACTTTTTTTCATATCGTGCGTTTTTCGGCTTAAAATGTTCATTTTCGTTTGTTTTTTGGAATTTTGAAAATGCTATAACTCCAGTAATTTTTTTTTTATCACGAAAAGTCATGAGAATATTTTGTTCGTCATTTTGCGTACTACTAATAACCGTACATAGAATTTTCAAATCTTCCAAAAAAGTGGTCTCAAAAATTTTCAAAATGTGCTCACTTTTTGGATTTTCATCCAAAATAGCTGGTTAACGAACTCGTTCTCTATTTTTCGGCCATAAAAAAGTGTGCCAAAGCTCAATCAAATCTGATCATTTTTTCGAAAGTTATCGTGGCTACAGACAGACAGACAGACAGACTACAGACAGACAGACACCTTCGTAAAAATCGTTTTTTCTAGCTCAGGGGGTCTCGAAACGTGGAGATTTGATGAAAACCGACTATGTCAAATTTTACATAAAACCAATACCTTCTCATTAGAATGAGAATGTAAAAAGAAGAAATTCACACTATCATTTTTAATGCTATGAATTGAAGAATGAATTAAAAAAGGTATAAATTCTCTAAATTATGTCATTTTAAGCAATTTTGAGCTAGAAACATTGATTTCTACATCAAAATCAGTTTTAAAATCTTTTTAAATATTTGCTTCATAATTTTTTGGAAAAAAATATAATTTTAAAATTTCCTAGTAATCTAATAATAATTTTATTATTTTGGAACTCGAACGCTTCCAAACTTGTTTAGAAAATCTTGCAAAGTAAAAAAAATTACATTAAAATCATCCAGATTCTTTTCTGAAAATCTTATTAAATATTTTTTTTTGATTAATTAAAACAAAATTATTGTTAGTTTTTCTATAAATTTTGATACCAATTTTTTATTCATTTAAAACCTTTCAAAATGCTTATAAATCTTATAAATTTTGTGTTCAACATCTTCAAAAATCTACACTGTGTTATTTTGGAATATTTCTAAAACTTCGAAATATATTTTAAACACACTCGATTATTCTCCCAATCAATAATTGTTCAATTGTTATTTATTATTCAAACAATTTTTAAAATATTTTTAAATATTATCTTAAAATTAATTTTTCAAAATAAAAAATCATTTTAAATTTTCCGAGCAAAGTTAAGATTATTATTATTATTATACCATTAAGCCATTTCCCTTTCGGGGTAGGCGTGACTTGCTTTTTTTTTATTTTCTCAAAACCTTTAAATATCAAAAAATTAAAAATTTATTATTAAAAATTTTATTTCGAAATCTTCAAAAATCTAAATGTATTTTTTTATTTTTCGAAATCTTTTTCAGTTTTAAATTAAGTTTAATTCTTCTCAAACCCGAGCTCAGAACTGGTAAATGTCTCTTAAACTAACTGAAATTTTTCCGAATTTATGATTGTTAAATTGTTATTTATGCATCAAAATTCAATAATTTCACTTACATATTGAAAATAGAACAATTGCAATTGTAATGTACAAAGTTTTAATTTAACACGCTGAAATATTAACGATTCAAGGCTTTCTATTTCAAATAATTCAGTTTAAAATTGTTTAGTTTGTAATATTTGGTTTATAATTGTTCATTATAAATGAAAAGTGAAATACTGACAAAAGTAAAAAAATGTCTTCCTTAATTAGAAAATTTCAAATTAAATGGATTGAAAATGGAATATTTCAGATTAAAACAATATTGGAATTGAATAAGAGCGTTTAATTTTTTTAATCATTTTCAAATTAAGAATAATTTATGAAATTCCAATCGAACGCTTACATTTGTTTAACTACTGAGGCTTTCGAATTGAAAAATTGAATCGTCCTCTAAAGTCAATTATTGTTCAATTTTCAATAATCGAACTACAGTTCAGTGTGATTGATTATAATAGCAAAAGTTCTTGGTAAAAATATACAACATAATTTTGAGTACTGTTTTCCAATATTTCAACTTTTGTGAAATCTTGTATGTTTTTATAAAGATTTGTAATTTTCTACAATAATTTACGTAAAATATAAAGCGTTTTCATAACGTCAAACACCCAAATTAAACATGTAAAATTCTGTAGTTTTCTGTAATACCTTGTAGGTTTTGACAATGAAGTAAAAAAAAAATAATAAGAAGTTATACAAATTTTTGAGTTGTAGAAACTTGTACTTTATTGTTAATTTTTTTACTTTTCTACAAGAAAATACAAGAGAAAATTAGCTATTTGTATTCAACTGTCTTTTTTTGTTAAATTTTGTACATTTTTTACAAGAAAGTACATGTTTTAACAAAAAATTACAGTTGTAGAAATGTTGTACTTTCTTGTAAACATTTTTTCCACCAGGGCTATCTCTATTTTAAGACTCATTTTTCTCCGGGCCCGAGTAAAAATAATTCGACTTGGCTAAGTCTTCAATTACCCCCCAATCAAGCCATAGCTTACGACAAGGGCAATATTATCCCAAAAGGCTTCCAAGACCTCCGGGTTTTAATATTTTGATGAAAAATTTTATATTTCTGTAGTTGTCAAGAATCACAGGTTACGAATTTCGAATTTGCAAATCATTTATTACAAAATTACAAGTTTTATCTGTTGTCAAATTTTAAGCCTTAGCAGATGTCAACTGTTTGGTCTGATTTGGTATTGATCAAGGCTTGCAATAACACTAATTGTCTTCAGGTAAGTCCCAATCGACTTGACAAGCAGTCCCAATCGACTTGGAAAGCAGTCCTAATCGACTTGGAAAGTACTCCCCATCCAAAATTTCAACCGTAAACATAAGACTTTCATCTACGACTTCTAAGTCTTCTCAGCCGTCTTGAAGTCGAATTCAAGTAGAACCAAGTCCAACTCAAGTCGAAATATTTTAACTCGAGCGTGCAGGACTTTGTTAGTTCAAATCCGCACTGACGACCGTTTTCTTCGATTTTATTTTGCAAAAGAGAAAGCAAGAGTCGATGACAGGAGGGGTTAAAACTTAAGAGAGTTGAGAAACAGGATGATTGTGCGATCTCACCACAATGGCAAGCCACAGCCAAACACGTCTTCGTGGAGTCATTCCAGTAATGTCACGTCATTTCCCGTAATACGATATGTGGCAAAAGTTCGAGTATCACCCTGGGGCCATCAATCTATTGGCAGGATTCCAAGGCCAATGCACTTCTCTGATATACATATTCAACAACGTCTAAGGACCGAGCCGGGTAATTGCGCGAAAGAGCTTTCTTTCCCTTCCACGATCGATCGCCTATGTCCTATGCCCTACGGTCTTTCCTTCAGGGAAAAGATAGCGAAAGAAACTTGCGGGGGTGGAAAAGTCTCACGCAACTTCGGAAAACCAAACTCCTTTCAGACTTTTTTCAAATTCTCTTTTGTGTCAAGGAATTCCTGCTGCGAAAGACTTTTTATGAATTAGAAACTTGCTTTTCACATAGATATGTTACTGTAAGTATTTTAAGATAAATATCTTTGGAAAATGAATTGCCATTTATTTTACAATACCGTATAGTGCTCTATCTACACAGGGTGTCCCAGACTGTGGTGTCCGGACTTATATGTTTGTATAAAAAAAAAATTCCTTTTCCAAAAAAACAGCTGAAGCTTCATTTTTTGAGTTACAAAATACCATTGACTATGATGTACTTGATGAAGTGGAGAAAGTGACCAATGTAAGCTAAAAAGTGATTTAAAAAAATAACAAAAAGAGGCCTGCAATGTGAATAAAAACACATATAATTTTTTGATTTGCATTTACAAGATTAGAAGAAATTCTATTGCTAACTGCCGGGGTGAAAACAAAGGTCATTATTGTTAGAATAAACCTTTGACAATAGGTAAATAGGGCGATTTCTCACTCAAAAAATTGAAAACGAAATAGTTAATGCAGGTACAATTCAATATGAAACGCTTTCAATTCCTAACATTCCAAGGAAAAATATTACACTTTCAAAGAAATAGATGAATTTTCTACTAAAGAAGGTGAATTTTCAACTATAGATGAAATAGTGAAATTTTCATTTGAATCAATTAATTTAAAAAAAAAGGAATTTTCAACAAAAGAATTATATTTTCAAACAAAACAGATAAATAATTCTCCTTGAAAAATGTAATAGTTATTATTTTAACCAAAAAAGAAGAATGTCCAACAAAATAGTTGATTTCTCAATTAAAACAGATTATTAATGTTTAACTGAACAGTTGAACTTTAAGCAAAACGGATGAAATTTCCACAAATTGAAAGTAGATAAATTTCCAATCAAAAATAGTAATTTTCAACCATGAAGATAAATTTTCTAGCAAATAAGACGAATTTCCAATTAAATACATGAATTTTTAACAAACAAAAAATTTAAAAAAAACTCTTGAATCTTCAAACAAAGAGATTGGTTTTCTACTAGAAATACGAATTTTCGACAAAATACATGAACTATGTATCAAATAGATAAATTTTCTACTAAAAAAAGATAAATTTTCTACTAAAAATGAAATGGTTATATTTTCAATAAAATCCATTAATTTTAAAAACAAAGAAGAATTTGCATCAAAATATTTAAATTTTCAACGAAATAGGTGAATTTTCAACCAAAAAGAAGAATTTTCACAAGAAGATTAATTTTCTCCCGAAAGAGACAAATTTTCAAGAAAATACATACATTTTCAACCAATAGTTGAATTTTCACCAAAAAGATGAATTTTCATGTAAGAAAATTAATTTTTCATCGGAAAAGACCAATTTCCGACCAAATAGTTTAAGTTTCTACTAAAAAAAAAGGTTGATTATCAATAGAAAATGGAATAGTTAAATCGTTAGTAAAAACATAATTTAAAAAAAACTAATTTTCAACAACATAGTTAAATTTTCAAATAAAAAAAGAATTTACTATTTAAAATAATGAATCTTCAACCAGAAAAATTAATTTTCAACAAAATAGTTGAATCCTCAATCAAAACAGATTATTAATTTTTAACTGAACAGTTGCACTTTAAGCAAAACGGACGAAATTTCTACCAATTGAAAGAAGATAAATTTCTAATCAAAAACTGTAATTTTCAACCAAGAAGATAAATTTTCTACCAAAGAAGACGATTTTCCAACAAAATACATGCATTTTTAACCAAACATTTGAATCTTCAAACAAAAAGATTAATTTTCTACTAAAAACACGAATTTTCGACAAAATACATGAACTATGTATCAAATAGATAAATTTTCTACTAAAAAAGGTAAATTTTCTTTCAAAAAAGATACATTTTCTACTAAAAATGAAATAGCTAAATTTCCAGAAAAATCCATTAATTTTAAAAACAAAGAAGAATTTTCAACAAAATAGTTAAATTTTCAACCAATTGGGAGAATTTTCAACCAAAAAGAAGAATTTTCACAAGAAGATTCATTTTCTCCCGAAAGAGACAAATTTTCGAAAAAATACATATATTTTCAACCAATAGTTGCATTTTCACCAAAAAGATGAATTTTCGTGTAAGAAAATTAATTTTCTACCAAAAAAGACGAATTTTCGAGCAAATAGTTGAAGTTTCGACTAAAAAAAAGGTTGATTATCAATAGAAAATGGATTAGTTAAATCGTCAGTAAAAACATAATTTTCAAAAAAAAAAAATAATAATAATTGTCAACAAAGTAGTTGAGTTTTCAAATAAAGAGAGAAATTCAATTTAAAATAATGAATCATCAACCAAAAAAATTAGTTTTTAACAAGAAAGTTGAATCCTCAACCAAAACAGATTAATTTTCTACCAAAAGAGATCAATTTTCATCGAAAAAGTTGAGTTTTAAGTTAAAAATTCGAATGTTTTCAAAAACCTTTGACTGTCAATCTCGAAAAGATATGTTTTTAACAAAATAATTCATTTTCAACTCAGATGAATTCTCAACCAAATAGCTGAATTTTCAAAGAAAAGAAAATTTTTAACAAAAAAGTTCATTTAAAACCAAAAAGTTGCACTTGTAAGCAAAAGAGACAAATTATCCAGAAAAAAGTTGAATTTCAGACCAAATAATTGAATTTTCTATCAAATAATCGAAATTGCGAACAAAAGAGATTAAACTGCAACCAAAAACCGTTGCATTGTTTAATTTTTAACAAAAAAGATTAACTTTCAAGCAAGAAGATTAATTTTTTAACGAAAAAAAAACAAACGAATTTTTAACAAAATAGTTCAATTTTCAAACAAAAGAAGAATGTTAAAAAAAATGAATCTTCAACCAAAATAAATTAAAAAATTACAAACAAAAAAAAGACTGCACTGCAATCAAAAACAGTTGCATTGTTAAATTTTCAAGTCAGAAAAACGAATTTTTTAGAAGACAGTTGAATTTTCAACAAAAAATATCATTTTCAACCAAGAAAGATGACTGTCCTACTAAAAAAGATAAATTTTTTGTCCAAACAAGATGACTTTTGAACAAAATAGTTGAATTTTCGAAAAAAAAAAATTAATTTACAACCAAATAATAACATTTTGACCCAAAAAAGAATTCTGAACCAAAAATATAATAGTTCTATCAATTCAGTTCGCATTTAAAGAAAAAAAAACGGCGAAGTTTCTTGAAAATAGGGAGAAAAAGAGAAATTCTTTAAAGAAAGGGAAAAGAAGGAATACGGGAAAGAGTATGAATAGCCTTTTCATACTATCACAGAAAAAACAGAAGATAAACTTTACATCGATTTGCGACGAAAGATTCTTTGCAACAAAAATTATCTTCAGAGGATAAACTTTACACAAATATCGGTTAAAATTTCTTTTGTTTTTCTATGACAAACACATGTATTTTGAAAGACGCGAAGTTGGCTGAACAAAACTTTATCGCTCTAAAAAATTTCCTGCAACAAATTTTATTCTTAGTTTTTTCTGTGATAGATTTCTATAGAATAAATAGGTAGATTGATTAAAAATTATTTTTTTTTTTGCATATGAAATCTAAAATGATATGGATTAAAGTAAATGAAGTGACATTTTTTTCAAAAAGTGACTCAAGTGACATGGTTTAAAAATACAATCAGAAAACGATTATGTTGAATTAACAAAATTTTTGTTGGTTCAACCACAGAATATGGTTATTATATGGACAACATTTGTTTGACCAAATCAATTTTTTCGGTTGTTTTAAACAAATCTTTTGCTAGATGAAGTATTAGGTTCTTGGTTGATCGAACCAAAAACATTGATTCAATCAAATGTTTTGTTGAACCAAACAAAATTTGTCTGGATTAACCACATGTTCATGCATATCAAATAAAAGAGTTTCTTTCGTTCAATTTCCCGAACTTTGAATTTTCCATAATTCATTGAATTAGGCTCCATATAGATTTCATACAAAAACTACGCTCCTCCTCACTTAGAAAAATGAATTATACGAACTACATAATAGGATTAAAGAATAATACACCATATAGAAAAGTATATTAGCGCGTATAATCTGTAATATTTTTTAATATTTGAAAATGTTACGTCGCATCGTGGCGCGTGTCATATGCATCCGCTCGCATTGTAATAAGTAATAATTAAGTTATAAAATTATTATTAGTGCTAGATCACACCTAATTTAGATTCAGAAAATGGGTAAGTTCATATTCCTTTTCATTACACATCACTGCCACTTGTACAAGTACAGAAACTTAGCCTCCTTTACTTTCGTTTTCGTAGTCTTATGATATCAACTTCCCTGCTTATTGCGTGTTTAAAAATGAAAATTTATTTCCATTTCTACTTTTGAACTCGTCTATCAAAATTTGGTATAGGTTTATAAATACGTTTGCACAAATTATTATATATGTTTGAGGTTATCTAATGGACCAGAATTATAATATGGATATTAGATTTTCAAATCTTAGATTATAGATTTTATTATCTCAGATTATTAAGTTTCATAATCCAAGATATCCCGTAATATCTATTTCTTAATATCTAGAGATGGTAGTTTTAATAACCTAGATCGCTGTCCCATAATGAATAGTCTAAGATTATATCCGGTAACATATTTTCTATGTTATTACTGGGTATAATCCATTTTTCTCAGTGCTCAATTTTTTAATATAAATCTAATTCTTAACACGTTTTTTTATATCTGCAACACAAATAATAGATATTTTACACAATTTACGAGAGGCTGCAACATATTCGAACATATTACACATATGGCTGAGCAAAGGAGACCTTCAATTCCCCAATTTTCGTCTTAAGCTCTGGCTTGCCGGAGGCTATGAAGCCAATCAATGTCTTTAACGACTCAAAACGATTTCCGAAGCGCCGTTCTCTTTCGAGAGACAAAATTAGAATAATCGGTGCACTTCTAAAGAGTGGTGAGTGGCAGGAAAAGGGGGTGGGCCGACATCAGTGAATGCAAACTGACTGATGCAGTTCGGAATAGTTTAAACTGTTTACCATAATGGACTGCTATGCGGAGACCCCAACAATTTTGGTGGACTCTGACGGTCTAATGTCAACAGATTAGCCGTAATAGTGAAATTACATGTTCGTGTCCCACACGCGGAGTCACGTCGTCTTACCATAATCCTCGTAATGGCGGCCGTCATCTCCTCACCCGGGGATTTTGGTAATGTTAGGGTTAGATATTATATATATACTCGAGACGAAGAGGTCAAACGGCTTTAAGCGCCAGATTACATGCATTATTTTTGCGCTTCATTCCCCGACGTGGAATGGTCGGTAATCAGGCGACGATCCTAATATTGCATATACGAATCACCAGCGTATAGGGAAACCAGACTCGCCAATTGCCACAAAGAGACCACCAAAATTAATAGACATTTTCGTCCTGCTTTTAGACTTCAGACCTTTAGAGATCATTAGAAGGAATCGCCTATTGGATTTAAACGTGTAATAATAATTTGGGTCAATCATTTTTTTTCTGGAAAGTTCTAGTTGAGAGGGTATGACTAATATGCTAGATTATTATGTTCTCTTTAAAGAAGAAACTAGGGGTTCATTAAAGTTGCAGCTTAAATAAAAGTTGGTATCTTTTAGATTTTTAGGACTTGGACTCCCCCGTGCAGAAATTTTGAAAGGGATGTAGTAGGGCTCTGGCGAGTTTTCCCTATTTCTAATCGAGATCTAGTGGGAAAAACTAGTGGGGGGCCCTGTCGGTAACGTAACGCCCTTCCACAACCCTACCAAAAAGAAGTGACCCTACTAGGTCCTTATGGGGGTATTTGTTCACTTAAACTAGATTTGATTGAATTATTATTAGAAATCGTCTACTAATATGTAAATCTGATCTCATGGACATATGACCACAGGCTGGCAGAAAACTTCTGTCATGGCGTCAGAGAATGTGCGTCGCCTGTGGCGCGCAGCATTCAGGCGGCAATTCAAAATACGCGTATAGTTTAATTTTGAAATAATTGAAGTTTTGGGGATAATGAAATCACAAATTTTTCAACTGACCTAGTATTTCTCCACAAAAAAAATTCTTAAGCATAAAGTTTAAAAAATTCTATATTTATTCAAATATTTTAAATTATTTCATTACATTTGAACTTTCAAAAAACAGCAGAAGGTTAATTTTCGGAAACATATAAAATCAGTGAAAGATACTGTAGAGTAAAGAAATTAATTTTTATTATTTTCCAAGGCCTTGTTAGAACATACGAAATTTTGCAAACAAAAGGGAACGGAATTTTCAATGTTAGAATTTTTTTAAACAATAAAAAAAACTCATATTAAGTTATCTTATGTTACAAAATAACTTTTGAAAACTTCTTTGAGCACGCAAGGAAGTATTTTGAAAAAAAAATTTAATTTTCTAAAAACAATACTTTTCAGTTTCTGCACGGGCCAGTAGAAATCTGTGAAGATCCAAGAGGGTTGCGGCGGTGCAGGCGGTGAAAGAGTTTGTGTACCTGGGCTTCTTGTTTCGGAGGAATGGCGGAGTGGGTGGTCACATAAAAGAGAGAGTGAGGAGGGCAAATGTGGTGATGAGGCAGGTGTGGGGGTTGGGAAAGAAGTTATTCGCGGATGATTTTGGGAGGAGAATGAAATTGTTTGACTCACTAGTGATGAGTGTACTATTGTATGGAGTAGAGGTGTGGGGGTGGAAGGAAAGCGAAGAGGTAAATAGGATACAGGAGAGGTATGTAAAGTGGACACTGGGGTTGGCAAGGAACACGCCTAATTATATTGTCAGGAGGGAGACGGGGAGAACGAGTGTAGGGATTCTAGCGGGGAGTCGAGCGTGTAAATATGAGGAGAAATTTTTGGAAGAGGGGGGAAGTAAGCTGGTTAGGGAGTGTTGGTGGGAGAAGGAGAACAGGAGAGGGGGTGGGAAGATGGAGGTTGAAAGAGAAAGGTATTTTAGAACGAATGGACTGCATATTGATGAATTGAGAAGGATGCATGAGGAAGGAAGGAAGGTATATGAGTTGGTTAAGAAAAACAGCATGGAGAGAGAGAAGACAGCAGGGGAAGAAAGAATAAGAGAGACAAGGTTTAATGGGAACTACGTGTGGATTATGCCAAGGGCGAGAGCGCAATATTTGTGTGAGAAAGGAGAGAAAGGAAGTCAGGAGCTTATAGCGAGGATGAGATGTGGGTGCATGGAGGGTTTCAATAGGTTTTGGCTCGATAGGGAAAAGAGGATGTGTGAACTATGTGGGAAGGGGGAGGCAAGAGTGGAGCACTGGTTGGAGGAGTGCGTGGAGGTGGAAAGGAGTGGGATAAGCATGGAGGTATTGATGCATGAAAGGGGGGACAAAAGGGCAGTAGCATGGGTGAAGGGAGTATTGGATAAGATGGTGAAGAAGAGAAGGAAGGAGGAAGAGGAATGGAGAAGGAAAGATTGTAAATAGAGGAGGAAGTAAATATAAGTAATTGTAAATATTGTAAATAGTAGATAAGTATTAGGTATTAGTCGCGGAGGCAGAGTATGGTAATGCGAGGCAAGCAAGAAAGTAGGGACATGCGAGCGAGGCGAGGCGAAGCGAGGAAGGCAATGCGATAAGAGCGAGCGGCGTTAGATATAAGGTGTGGAAGGATGTTAGTTTTAAGGCTTAGTTGTAAGAAAATTCTGTAAAAAAAAAAAATGGAAGTGTAAGCAAGTCAATTTTTTAAGGCCAGCAGGCTAAAAAATAAACGTTTATCTATCTACATAAAGGCGCATTCACAAACCAACCGTTTGTGAAGTGGGATTGAAAATTTAGGGATTTACAGAATTTGTCGACCGATGATTCAAGACGAATAGCTTTTTGCATATGAATACGCCTTTATATGTACAAGTTTGCTACATAACCAGCCAATGATATTTATTAAGTCATTTAATCCAGCCACCTGGAATTCTGAGTTGAAAATGTACTATGTGTCGACGGTGGCCGTGTGGCGGCGCCAGCTATGCAGTTGGCCTATGATCGTTTCAAATGCATGACAAAATAATAAAATTTGAAATCGTTTAAAATCTTTGGAATTTTTTTACTATATCCCTTTTAAAATCTTCAAAATTCTTCAAATCTTTTGAGTGTTTTAAAATCTCCTTGAAATCTTTATGAAATGTTCGAAATCTTTGGAAAATTTTTTTGAAATCTTTTTAGTCTAGTACACGCCGTTTTTAAATCTTTGGAATCCTTAAAATCTTTGAAATCTTTGTGAAATCTTTTTCATCCATTGAAATTATTGAATTATTTGAAATATTTCTGAAACCTTTTAAAATCTTCGAAAATGTTTTGAAACCTTTTGAAATCCTTCAAGTCTTTTGAAAATTTTAAGATCTTTGTGAAATTGTTGTGAAATCTTTTAAATCTGGTGTGCACGCCTTTTTTAAATCTTCAAAATCCACGAAATCTTTGTGAAATATTCAAAATTCTTTTAAATATTTTAAAATCTAATTATGAAACTGAATAAACATCAAAATTTATATATAGTTGTATATAAAATTGATTGTTTTGTATTAAAAAGTTGTTATTAATTTGTTGTTGCGGTGAAAGCATATGTATGTTTAATACTTAACTTTCACTAAAAACTTAAAAATGTATTTAAACAAATGTTTAATTCTTTAACTTAGGTATTATTTTATTAATTTTACCTACCACATTTTTAAGAAGTTCATTGAAACACATAATTTGTCTATTCTAATATTTGAAAATCCGAAATGAATTCAAATTCATAAATAGTAGTATACCATTAAGCCATTTCCCTTTCAGGGTAGGCGTGACACTACCCGATTCGGGTAGTGTTTCTAGGTGGATAGTTTTCTTGTAGTTATAAATAACTACAAGTTGAGCTCCCCACACCCATGATATATATATATATATATATATATATATATATATATATATATATGATATAAATAAATCAAGTAAATATCATATTATATAATATAATAAAAAATATTATGAAATTTAGACTAGTTTCTATTCGGATATTTAAAAATTACACAAATGATAATATGACTAATTTAATTGCGCATGAATAATAATTTGTTGTAGTTAGTTAATTGCAATAATATTTTGTACTTTCCTTATCTTGATTAAATTAATACCGTCAGAGTTCTATTGCATGTGTGCTTTAACGTAAAAGTCTCTATTTACATTGGGTTCCTTTGGAGATCGAACTGGAGTCTCCTTTGGAACAAATTTATTGCTTTTGGTTCCTTTTCAGCAAGAGGTATTCTTTTTTGTTACAGCTCATTTTTAGATTATCGAAAATTTAAAAACGGGCATTATTCTCGAGGATGTTTGTGCAAATATTTAGGTACTAACCGGGAAAACCAGAAAATAAACGGGAACTGAAATAAAAACGGGAAAAACCAGGAATTAACTGGGAACACAAATTCGAACCGGAAATTACATTGAAGGTTATCAAAAATGTAATATTTTTTAATGGTATTAATAGGAATAACTGTAACATTCCAAAATTTTGTAACGATTCAGAACAATATCGAAGCTCTGAAGAAATGGCATTCTCTATACGAGATATAATAATAATAAATAATTATTTATTATGAAAATCTACTCTGTTTCGAAAAAGCTTCTTAATTTGAAACTCTGTCATAATTTTTTGAAAGTCCAATGAAAATTAATACAATTATATTTTTAATACTTCAGACGTTTCGGCAAACGATGATGGCCGTCTTCAGTTAATTATTTTGAAAAATGTTGAGAAATCGGAAATATGATACAATTTCTAGGTCTTAGTTATCTGCATAGATTGAGTGAACATCACTTTTGTTTAACATATCTTTGGTTATGATTATTTTTGGTATTCCATTTGATAAATAATTCTTAGATATAATTGTTAATTTCTTTTTTCGTTGTCAAAATGCACTTTTCAGTTTTAATATCGGATTCACAAAAAATAGAGTTAATATTTTAAGCTCAGCTTTATAGAATCATGTATTAGATACGCTTAATATTTCTGTATTTATTACGAAACTGTAACTACAATATTTTACTAGAAAAAAAGACGTACGGTAATGACGTCTGAAATGACAAAATCGAGGGACAGAATCTAAGGTTTTTACCATATTATTTATTTGTCTTGAAAAATGTGCATAAATTAAATTTATGTTCATCTGAAGTTTACAAACTTGATACGTTGAGCGTTTTCTGGGTACTGTCTAAAAGAAGAAGAAAATCAGTTTATCCTTGTGCAAAGTGAGTTTGGGACGCCGTACGGTAATGACGTTTGGGGTGTTCTTATATTAAATTTAAGTAAATAGGAACAAATATGAAAAAAACTGACCATTTCGTAGAGGATGATAATAAGTATTTATTAAATTTTAAAAAAATCAGTACGAGTTTCTAGGTTAATGTTATATTACTGGGACTTCAATTTTGCCTTCAATTTGACAATTACCCAGATACAGGATAAGAAAAAAGGAGTTCAGTGGTAGAGATTGACCAAATTTAAATTACTTAATTTAAGGCCAATTAATTTTTGAAATCGAGATGGAAATTAAATGAATTTAACTCTGTTTAACTAAGATTAGTAAATTTAAATCAATTGAAGTGATGATGGAACATAATTCAATTCAAGTAAACTCATCTTATGTCGACTTTTAAGTGATCAATTTAATCGACAATTAATTCTAAAAATTATTTCACTTCTCTTCAAATAAAATTATTCTATTTGACTCGAGTAATTTTCCTAATATTTATATTATAAATTAAAAATTCTGAATGTTTCTGGATATCAATGCAGTAATATCGTCAGAAAAGATCGTATAGTTGATATTGTGCATAACTTGGAAAGCTGAAATTGTAATGAATTTTCCAATTTCAACATATGAAGGTTGATTAAGATTATTTAAAAAGAAATATTCTACATAATTTTCTACAAAACAGGATTATTGTATTAAATTTAGAAGAAAAATTATTCATCCGTAATGATTTTCAGCTAAAAAAATATATATTCAGAGGTCTCGTCAGCCCTTTAAAAAAAATGTATTCCAACTTTGTTGACCATGTCACCTAATTCGTTTCGCGCAGAATATATTCTAGTACGATACGGCTCCCATCCATTTAAACCCGAGACAAGCACTGCTTAACTCCGGTGATCGAAGGAGAAACCTTCAACATTTCCATATATCCAAGTGGACAATTACTTTCAAAATATAGTTGCCTCCAACTAAAACAGAAGGAAAATTAAAAGTTTTTCCAAGCCTAAAAATCGCCAATTTTTTTGTCACCTTATAGGTCATCAAACATCAGTGTATCCGAACAGGATAAATAATTATGATGATTATCGTTTTATGAACCGGAATTTGAAGATAATTAAGAAAATAAGGAAGGCCGAATTTCAATCGAATCTTAATCATCTACTGGCCATTTCGAAACTCTTTTTTTGTCCTCATGAGGAGGCTAGCTATCATGACCCCATAGCTTTCATTGTCGACTCGTTACGTCACTCTTGTCACTTTGACATTGCGTAGTCATTGTCATTCAAATCGATAGCGATCATCGGACACGATTGATATATGCGACCTTCGCGCAATTAAGGCACTTCAATTTGAAAAGATCCCAGAAATAGCGACACTATCAAGTTCTGAATGAGACTATGATAATAATCATTAAAAAAGTTATCTTGAAAAAAAGCTTAATCCAATCTAATTAATATATGATATTAATTCACTTAGAGTTTGAATTATTCATACCCAAAAATTAAAATAGCGAAAGTGTTTAACTGCATTTTCAACAAAATAGTTGAATTTACAACCAAAAAATATTAATTTTCTACCAAAAGAGATGAATTTTCCACGAGAGAGTTCATTTTCAACCAAGGAATATAAATTGCCAACCAACTAGTTGAATTTTGAACAAACAAACCAAAATTAATTTTAGACCAAACAGTTGCAACGAATTTTCAACAAAATAGTCGAATCAAATGGTCAAATGTTTCAAAAAAAAAAAAAGATTAAAATTCAACCAAAAACAGATGCATTTCTAACCAAGTATTTAAATCTTTAAGCTAACAGTTGATTTTTTTTTCAAAACAGATGAACTATCAACAACAAAATTCACTCTTATCCAAGAAAGATGAATATTTGAAAAAATACTTTTACATTAAAAAAAGACGAATTTTCAATACAACAGTTAAATTTTTGACAAACTAATTGACTTGTGAAGCAAATAGTTGAATTTTTAACCAAATGGTTGAATTAAAAAAAAAAATAACTATCAACCAAACAGTTGCATTTACAACCAAAGAATTGAATTTTCAATTGAAAAAGATGAATTTCCCACAAAAAATGAAATAGTTAAATTTTCAGTTACAAAATTAGCTTTTAACAAAAAAAAAATAATTTTTCAATAAAATAATTCCATTTTTTACCAAAGAGATGAAATATCCACAAACCATTTGAATTTTCAACTCGAAAATATAAATTTTCAACCAAAAAGTTAATTTTCAATCAAATAGTAGTGTTTTTAACTGAAAACGATCAATTTTCAATTAAAAATGGCATAGTTAAACTTTAAGTTCAAAAAATTAATTTTCGAGAAAAAAAAACGAATTTCAACAAAACAGTTACATCTTTAACAAAACAGATCAATAAGAGACTAATGAAATTAATTTTTAAAAAAGTAGTTTTAATTTTTAACAACAAAATATAATTCTTTACGAAAAATGTCAAAGTTCCATTTTCAACAAAAAATGATTGATTTTCAAACAAATGTGTAATAGTTAAATTTTCAGTTGAGAAAATAATTTTCAACCAAGAAATATAAATTTTCAACCAAATAGTAGAATTTTCAACACACAAACAAAAATTAATTTTAGACCAAACAGTTGCAACGAATTTTCAACAAAATAGTTGAATCAAATGATTTTTTTTCGAGACAGTTGAACTATCAAGAAAAAAATTCACTTTTATTCCAGAAAAATGAATATTAAACTCAATACTTTTCTATCCAAAAAGACGAATTTGCAACTCAACAGTCAAATTTTTGACCAAATAATTGTCTTGTAAGAAAATAGTTGAATTTTTAACCAAATAGTTGAATTAAAAAAAAAATAACTATCAACCAAACAGTTGCATTTACAACTAAATAGTTGAATTTTCAAATAAAAAAAAAGAATTTTCCACAAAAACTGGAATAGTCAAATTCTCAGTTACAAAATTAACTTTTAACAAAAAAAAAACAAAAAATTTCATCAAAATATTTCCATTTTTTACCAAAGAGATGAAATATCGACAAAAAATTTGAATTTTCAACTTAAAAATATAAATCTTCAACCAAAAAATTAATTTTCAATTAAATAGTAGTGTTTTCAATAAAAATGATCAAGTTTCAATTAAAAATGGTGTCGATAAACTTTAAAATAAAAAAATTAATTTTCAACAACAAAAAACGAATTTCAACAAAAGAGTTGCATTTTTAATCAAAGAGATCAATAAGAGACTAATAAAATCAATTTTTAACAAAGTAGTTTCAATTTTTCACAACAAAATATAATTCTCGACGAAAAATGTAAGAGTTGAATTTTCAACAAAAAATGTTGATTTTGAGACAAATGTGTAATAGTTAAATTTTTAGTTGAGAAAATAATTTTTAAAAACAAAAAAATGGATTTTTAATAAAGTAATTTAAATTGCAACCATGTAGTTGAATTTTAGTTCGAAAATTTTGACTTTTTAAAAAATAATAATGATTTTCTTAACCGAATAGTAGAATTTTGAAACAAAAGAGATAAATTTTTAACCAAAAATATAATAGCAGACTTTTCAACCAAAAAACCAAAGGGATTAATAAGAGAATGAAATGAATTTCAAACAAAGTAGTTACATTTTGAACAAAACAAAAAAATTACAAGTAATACTAAACAAAAAATATAATAGTACATAGTACTATAAATAATATAGTACATATATAATAGTACACCAAAAAGTTAATTTTCAACCAAATAGTTGAGTTTTTAACAAAAACCAATTAATTTCAATTAAAAATTACATAGTTAAATTTTCAGTCCAATAAATTTATTTGCAACTAAAAAAAAACGAATTTTCAAAAAAATAGTTCAATTTTTAACCAAAGATATTAATAAAGAGATAATCAAGAGACTAATGAAATTAATTATCAACAAAGTAGTTAAATTTTTGGCAAGAAAAAATGAATTTTCTACGAAAAATGTAATAGTTGAATTTTCACCAAGATTTTTATAAAAAAATGGAATAGTGAAATTTTCAGTTAGGAAAATAATTTTCAACAAAAAAAAATGAATTTTTGACAAAGCAGTTTAACTTTCAACCAATTACTTAAATTTTCAAATAAAAAAAATAACTTTTCAACAAAATAGTTGAATTTTCATCAAAATAATTAAATATTCAACCACATAGCAGAATTTTGAAACAAAAGGGATTAATTCGAAACCAAAAATATAATAGTAGACTTTCAAAAAAAATTAATTTTTAACCAAATAGTTGAGTTTTGAACTTAAAATGATTAATTTCAATCAAAAATTACATAGTTGAATTTTCAGTACAAAAAATTAATTTGAAAAAAAAAAAATTTAACAAAATAATTGAGTTTTCAACCAATAAGATTAATAAAGAGATTAATAAGAGACCGATGAAGTTAAATTTTCACAAATTGGGTTAACTTTCAACCAAGTAGATGCATTTTTAACCAAAAAATATGAATTCTCCACGAAAAATATAGTAGTTGCATTTTTAATTAAAAACTATTGATTTTCAGCCAAAAGTGGGATAGTTAAATTTTTATTTAGGATAATTAATTTTCAACCGAAAAAAAAGGAATTTTTAACAAAATAGTCAAATCTTCAACTAAGAAAATGAATCTTCAACAGAGTAGTTCAACTTTGAATCAAGTACTTGAATTCTCGAATAAAACCTCGAAAAGGATTACTTTGAACAAATTAGTTAAATTTTCAGCATAATAATTAAATTTCCAACGAAATTGTAGAATTCTGAAACAAGCAGATGAATTCTGAACCAAAGAGATGAATTCGGAAACAAAAATATAATACCAGACTTTTCAACCAAAAAGAATGAAAGAAGTAACATTCAACGAAAAATAGTTGAGTTTTCTTGTTTGGTTCTATTAACATAGTTGTTTTCGAGCGAAAAAACTAGAAAATGGGAAAGTTTCTTGAAAATAGGGAAAACAGAGTAATTCTTCAAAAAGGGGAAAAGCTGAGAATAGACGAATACAATGGATGTACAAAATGAAAATGACAGGAGCCTTCTATCAATCTAATTGGGATAACAAAAATGTAATAAAACAGCTAATGTTTTTCTGATCCTGCATTCCTAACTGTCAAAATTGTGGTTGACTTCTTCAATGTTTTTCCAACATTAGCATAATTGATTGACCATTTGAATGAGAGCTGAAGAAGGCTTTAGCAAGTGTTCCTGTCATGAGGATCAGTACTTGTATTACTTTCTTGTTGTTCTTATTATTCAGGATCGAATGATTGACGATAGAACTAAAAAGGCTTGAGTTGAGAAAGAGGTTGTGAGAAAAAGAGTATGTGTACTTGTCACGCTACAAGGTGGCTGCATGCGATCAAAAAGGTGCCCGATGAAACGACAATAAATGCCATCAATGAAAGGGGACCAGTCGACTGGGCCACAAATTGCAGGTGATTGCCTCGCACCTTGAAACTGCCGATCTGGAGGGTGACAAGTTTCGAAGTTGAAGGATTCTCCATCCTGGGCGCACAAAGGCGTAAAGGAATGAAAAATCTTTTTTTGTATCATTTTCTGCATTTTGAACTCAATTAAAATAAGTTTCTTTGTACAAAAAGATGTTTTGATAAACATTTATGTAATCCGTAACCAATATTTTCGTCAAAATATATTTAATACTATCAGGGAGAAAACTGATGTGGTTGCAGTAACTAAAATTATCAAGTTGCATACAATATGGTTGCATTGTCTACTAGTCTTGTTGAAACATCTTTTATTCAAGTTGTCAGATCCAAATGACGTAGTGGCCATGACCACAAGCTTATAGTTGCAGTGTTGTAGCTTCCAAAACCACGCTATTTCTAGCCCATCCACATTTAATTTGTGCCGCTTCTTTTGCTTGTAGTTGGGTCATCTCATGATAGGGTTGTCATAATAACAATCTTGTAGCTACAGGCTTGTGGTTGCCACAATCACAACGTGTGGATGTCCCACAACCACAGTGTTTGTATCTCACCCATTTCTGATTGGTTGCGCATAGTTGCGCAGATTTACTTGCGCATAGTCGCGCAGATTTACTTGCGCACAGTTGCGCAGATTCACTGAATCATAGTTGCGCAGATTCACTTGCGCATAGTCGCGCAGATTTACTTGCGCATAGTTGCGCAGATTCACTGAAGAATAGTTGCGCAGATTCACTTGCGCAAAAACACATCACGTAGCGTCACCCATCAGGCCCCCGACGACATCATGTTGTTTTTTGCGTGCTTCGAATACAGGTGAACAGTGTGTGCAAGTGCATTTTGTACATTGCAAGTATGATTTTTTTAATCTTAGTTTTTTAATTTCGTTTCAGCCGAATGAAACTTTGTGCATTATAAGTAAAATTATATATTTCAAGCCAAATTTGCAAACGTTGTACGTTGGACCGAATGGATTTAAAATCAGGCACGTTCTGCACGTGAAGTCACAGAATCTGTTTTTTTGTCTTAGTATAACATGTAAATTTGAATAAAAACTTTTGTATCATTAATGCTGAGAATTATTTCTTCAATTTATAGTTGTGACAGATACGTCATATTCATGAGAACCTTTACATCCTATTCATTCATACATCCTATTAATTAGAACTTGAGATGTGTGGTTGTGACTACCACAGTGTATGGATGCTGCAACTGCACAGTGTTATTAACCAACTTTTTTATTAATAGGGTTTTTAAATTTCTATTTGAAAGCGCTTGAAATGAAAAAAATATATATATGGAACGATTTTGAGTTGCAAACGTACCATATAGAACTATTTTATATGAGATACAATTTTGAAAATAGGACAATATTTCGGATGGAATGCAAAGGAATTAAACTTCTTATTTCCTAAATGAAAGCATTTTAATAAAATTATATGATTGGAACATTGAAGTGTTTGAAACTGCCAAATTTTGAATTGAAAGCATTCAAAATTGAAGTTTATAAGCTAAAATTTTGGAAATTGGACAATTTCATTAGAGAGAAGTTGAAATTGTATCATTTCTAATTCAAGGCGTTCAAAATTGAATTAATTTGTTTTTAATTAAGCAATCTGGAAATTGAATGATTTGAAATTAAAATTTTGAAAATAGGACGACTCCAAAACGATTAAACGGGACAATTTCACATTAGAATTTTGAAAATTGGATAGTTTAAAATTCAAAGGAATTGAACTTGTATCACTTCCAAATAAAAGCGTTTAAAATTGAATAATTCGAAAATTAAAGTTTTAAAAATTGAAAATTTTTCAATCAGAAGTATTCAAAATTGAAAGATTACATACTAAAATTTGTAAAATTAGACAATTTCACTAGAAAGGAGTTGAAATTGTATCATTTCTAATTCAAAGCGTTCGAAAATCAAAATTAAACAATTTTATTTTGAATTAAATAATCTGGAAATTGAATGATTTAAAATTAAAATTTCGAAAATAGGACCATTTCAAAACGTTTAAAATTGAACAATTTCATATTAGAATTTTGAAAATTAGATCATTCAAAAGTTAAAGGAATTAAACTTGTATCTTGTATCATTTCTGAATAAAAGCGTTTAAAATCAAATAATTTGAAAATTAAAGTGCGTAAAATTTAAAAAATGTTTGATCAAAAGCATTAAAAATTGAAGAATTTAGAATTTAAATTTTGAAAATTGGACAATTTCATTAGAAAGTAATTGAAATTGTATCATTTCTAATTCAAAGCGTTCAAAATGGAACAATTTCAGATTAGAATGTTAAAAATTGGATCATTTGAAATTAAAAGAAATTGAAATTTAGTTTTTAAATTTTTAACAAAAAAAAAAAAGAATATAATTCTCTCCGAAAAATGTGAGAGTTGAATTTTCAACCAAAAATGATTGATTTTCAGACAAATGTGTAGTAGTTAAATTTTCAGTTGAGAAAGTAATTTGAAACAAAACAAAAAAAGAATTTTTAACAAAATAATTAAATTTTCAACCAAATAGTAGAATTTTGATACAAAAGAGATCAATTTTAAACCAAAAATATAATAGCAGACTCTTCAACCAAAAAGTTAATTATATATAATTAAATATAAATTCAAATATATTAAAATAAATTATTAAATATTAGAATAAATTATTAAATATTAAAATAAATTATTAAAATATAATTAAATATATAAATTATTATATATAATTAAATATCATACTATATACAATATCTGATTAGAAGCCTTTGAAATAAAATGATTTTTAATTTAAATTCATTAAAAACGGCCAACTTTAAATTAAAAACTAAATTACATGTTTGAAAGTAAAATCTACTGGAATTCTACAATTTTAAATTGTTATTACATTCAAAAAATTAAGATAGATACTATAATGTTTTCTAAAATCAAAAAAATATATTCACCGTCATTTCCACTGTTCAAAATGAAAAATATTCCAATTATAAACCTTTAAAACTGAATTATTCTAAAAAAACGTTCTGCATGAAAATTAATTTTAAAAGGGCCAAAATGAACTAAAAAAAGTTTAGTCGCCAAAAATTGTGATGCTAAAACCTTTTAATACTCGAACCCTCTAAAATTTTAATTACTTTAGGTGAATTTTAATTTTTTTTTAAATGAACAATTTTTTAATTTGGTATTCATTTAAACAACAATTATTAATAATCTTCGATTGAAATAATTTTTATTTGAAAACAAAATTTTATTATACCTTTGAAAATTAAACAATTCCAATTTTAATTGCAACATTAAAACTTATGAAAGGGAAAAATGCAAATTCAGAAATCTATAAAAGTGTAATCATATAAAATTTTAAAAATTATTGATTGACTGAGGTAGTATCAATTTTAGATAGTCCAATTTTTATATATTTTGATTTTAAACAGCACAATTTCCAACTTTTTAATTTCAATTCGTGAAATTTTTTACATTTCCTTCAACATTATTATTCTTTCTTAATATTTAAAAAAAATATTTTCTTAAATTTCAAATGTTTTTTTTTTAAATCTTTAACTAAAAATCGGACAATTTCAACATAATAATTGAAAATTAAAAAAGAAAAGAAAAATACGAAAAAAGATTGCTATACATGATTCCAATGTTTAAAATTTCAAAATTTTAAGCTTTTTCATTCGAAATTGATTTTTTTTTGAGTTTGATATGTTTAATATTTTGGAATATTTTAAAACATAAAATTATTGAAGTTTTAATGCCGGGTTCTAAAATCCTCTCATTGTTATGGCTTTAATTTGAAAAATTATTGTCCTAGTTTTTAATTTTTCGGAATTTATTCTTGAGGCATTTAATTTAAAATTATATGATAAGAAATCTTTTCAAATGAAAGTTGTACAACTATCAAGTCTTCAAATTTGATATTCTACGATTTCAAAGAATTGTTAAAATCAGACAATTCTGTACATTTGAAATTGAAACCAAACAATTGAGAATATCTCAATCCAAAATTAATTAATTAAAAAATGACTATTGAGGCTTCTAAAATGAAATTTTGCAATTTTGTAAGAGTTAATAGTGAAACTTAATAAAGTTCCAACCAAAGATTTTATATTTTAAGCTTTTGAAGAAAAAAAAACTTAAGTTTCAAGACCTTAAAAATTGAACTTTTTTTATAATTGCGTATTCAGAACTATAATTTTAAAATAAATTAATGAAAATTTGTTAAAATGATGAATTTTCTAAGGCAAAATCAATGCCATTTTGACCGTCCAAAATTGAAGAATTTTAAATATTGTGAACCTTCAATTCTTAAATTAGGACTTTGAAACTAAATCGTTGAAAATAATTAATTTTCAAAAGGTGCATCACAATGTTTACAATTTAATTATCTCATTCTCAAGACGAAAGTAATAACTTGAAAATCAACAATAAAGCATTTCGAGGCAAAGGAAACAACCTAATATTGAACACAATTTTCTAAGAATGAATGTTAATTATAATATAATAAATAATAAACAATAATAATTGTAGTCGCAACCAATGAAAATGTATGGAACAAATCTCTTAATCCTCCGAATTTTGAATTTTTTTTATTTTAAATGTTTAGATGTTCTCCATATGGTAACAAATTAACGATTCCTTTAAATGTTCATTTTTCATACTAAAATTCATTTTCCAAACTCAGAGGAATTGAAATTAAGTTTCGGTTCCTTAGTTTAGATCCTGATAAATTTTTGACCATTTCAGTTCCATAGAAATAAATGTATTCAGGGAAAAATTACTATGTAAGAATAAGATATTTGGGGACAATACAATTTTTTTTCTGAAAGATTTAATTATTTAATTTAATATAAAGATTATTAATAATTTCTATAGTACTGAACATAAAAAAATTCTTAAACTATTTTTGAATACCCCTCGATTTTGACGCCAATGTTAAAGACGGTCGCAGAGAATAGACAGAACGAACAGAGTGTAAAGAAGTGTGAAGACGGTTAGGGACTCGTTAGGAGGAATGATAAGTCGGAGCAATTTCACAGCTTGAAATGCCGACAATCTGAGAGACGGACACCTGGAATCCAGTCTCGAAGATTTTTTCAAAGTGTGACCTAACGTCCTATACAAAACCCTCCAAATGTCACCTTGGATTCCATCAATTTCGAATTTTTATTGTGACGCTTAATTTTTTTTTCTGAAAGAGATTAATCTTCAATTTATTGATATCATTAGTAGTGAAAGAAAGAATAGAAATAATTATAATCAAGTCATTCGGTTACGCAATTATTGAAAAAACTGATCAAAAAGAAGAGCCAATGAGAAGCACTATGGATGCATGCACTATGAGTGTATTTATTTGCGATCATTTGATGAGCATGTTGCTTCTTCACAAGTATCAAATAAATTTTCTTCCTAATAGAGGAAGGTTTTTCTCAAACAAAAAAAAGGATACTTTCAATATTTTTCAAGCTTATGTTTCTTTCTTACCGAAAACCTTATTTTCAAAAAATCAGAGAGCTCATCAACATGTCAATCGATGTGTTCTGTTCCAATTAACAGTTTTTTGACTTACGGTAGTATTATATTCCAAATTAAAAGAAGTCCTCTTAAAAACGAAGCAAATAATTTTGTTGAGAAATAGAAAAACGATATTGGTGGATATGCGTCTCGGAGACGCGAACAAATATATCATAGACATTACTGTTTTATTCCCAATATTAAAAAAGCTTTCCTCATTCCAACAAGACAAACAATATATTTTTTAAATTTATATATATTGCTAGATGATGAGAGGTCATAGAAGGTTCATTGATAGGGTCATAAAAGGGCTAAAAGGTAGGTCAATCGATGCGTCTCGATGACGCGAACAAATACACTGATATCGTATTGTTGTATTTTCAATATCAAATAAGTTTTTCTTATATGAACAAGGTATTTTTAAACCCTAAACTAAAAAAAACTTCTTCTAAATGGTCAATCTACATAAAATTCATATCAAACAATCCAAACAAGAATAAAATTGATAAAGAAAAGAAACATAAGGGAAGAACTTAAACAAAAAAATCCTTAAGAAAGAGGAAAGAAACAAAATAAAGATACATTATACTGTTATCGGAAAATAAAAGATCTTCCCAATAAAGTTAAAGATCGCAACAAAAAGAGCCCCAAAAATTGAAAAGGTAAACAGAACTCCGGAAAACGAGAAAGTTGATGTTTGCGAGTCAATGTCCGCTAGGCAAAAAAAATGTGTTAATGTTTCAGGGCTCTTATTTGAAAATAGTAACAGCATGCAGCTTTTCATGAAGTGCTTATAAAATTTTCTGTAATTATTACAGCTTTTTCAGGTATCTTACTAATTTATGGGCATGAATAAGGCAGCATATTTTTTTCTGTAAATCTTACAATAATTTTCTTTTCAATTTTGCTTCAGCCTAATTTCTTAGAAAGTGATTTTGAACTTCAAATTTGTTCGCTGTCATTATTCGCGTCGAAATGGAAAAAAAAATTAACTTGCTTGCAATATGTTCGTATCTCTCGAAATGAGCGAATACTCACTGGAACTTTTAATGTACAACAGAATTAAAAAATTCAAACTAATTTGAAATAATTCAAAATAATTTAAGAGAATCCATAAGAATTTGAAGAATTCAAGGTAAAATTAGAAGAACTCAAAGAAATTGAAAAGAATTTAAATGATTAGGATACATCCAAATGGCTACACCTATAAGGCACCTAAGGCTACACCTATAAGACATTGTGAATATGGGTTGCTGATAAGGTCATTTAGAATAAAAAGCATTATTTCCAAAGAAACAAATTTAAAGCTTACATAAAAAATTATTTAAAAGATTTTTTTTGTCATTAAATTTTCTCCTAATCGTTTTTTACAAGTGTTTTAAAAATGGTTACATTTTGATAACTGATAGCTTATTTCTTTGGGGAAAACATTCTCTACGACTCTACTATTTTAAATTTTAAAAGCAAATTTTTCTATGACTGAAATCATAAAAAAAAGGTGTGAAGAATAAAATATAAAAAAAAATATATTTGAAGATTATTCACTTATTTTCAAAATTTAAAAGAGTAAAGTTGTAGAGAATGTGTTTCCCTTAAAAAAAAGTAATAAATTATTGAACATTAACTATTTTTTTCAAATGGTTAGGAATCTATAATCAGAAAAAAATTTAATTGCAAAAACTATTGTTAAAATAATTATTTTTCCCAAGTTTTAGGTTTTTTTTATAAAAAAATTATTTTTTTCCATAAGACATGACCGAAAATATGATTTCAATTCTTAAAATCATAGAAAACTTTTTGTTCCCAGATACGTCGTTTTTGGCACGGCAACTATTAACAAAATTCTAGACAAAAGTATTATATTTTCAGGAAGTGATAACTTTTGATCCACGTTGTAATCTCTTACAGCTTATTTTCCTCTTTTCGGATATTTTTCACTTCCAGCATATTTTTCTCTTCCGGCATATTTTTCTCTTCCAGCCTATTTTTCTCTACCAGATTTATTTTTTTAGCTTGATGGGAAATTGAACCTGCTTCATCTTATTATAACGACATATAAATATAGGATGCACTGCCAATTTTTTTTTCAGGAAAATTACCGAAAATGTTCGGGACGCAATAAACCCGCTACTTTGGTAATTTTCCCAGAAATGACTTCGGAAAAATTCCATAACTATTTCGGTAATTTTTCCAGTGTTTGAAGAATTTTTCTAAAAATGATTTCAGAAAAATGTCCTAATTATTTCTGTATACTTGATGAATATTTTGGGAATTTAAACGAAAATTACTCCGGTAAAATTCCACAACGATTTCGGTAATATTGGAAAAAGATTGTATTCCCAATTTAAGAGGAAAATTACCAATGGTTGAGTAAAAATTCCCTATTATACTATGGGTAATTTTCCATTTTATACTGGTGAAATTACTTAAAAAGTGGGAAAATTTCCAAAATGGGGTTTCTTTATTCCCGAATTCATTGAGAATATTACCATAAATAATGTTAATATTACCTTTAAAAATGATATTATTCCATAAATGATGGATAAATTCCTAATTTGATGGAAAAATAAATTTGCGAAAAGTGAGGTTGTTTTGGAATTTTATTTTTTTGATTATGAATCTTTTCCCTGCTTATTTTGCAAAAATTATTCATCATAAAATGGAATTCTTTTCAATCTTAATTAAAAATTTTTTAATAGAGACACTAAACTCATGATTCTTTCCAATCTGCCGGGTTTGCTTATGAATAATTTAAGATTTCTTTAAATTGAGTCTACATAGTTTTACCTCAATTTTGTTATAAGAAATCTTTCTTTTTATTTAAATTTTTAAAAAAGAATGTAGTGAATTTTAGCAATTTTTTATAAATGTATTTAAATATTTTGGATTGTTTTCTTTTCCTAATTGGAAAATTTAATAATCAAAATAGATTGGTTTTGAATCACCCACAAACATTATGTTATTTTTGTCTCTAATGAGCCGAAAAGTGAGGTTATTTTGAAATTTTATTTTTAGATAATGAATCTTTTCCCTGCTTATTTTGCAAAAATTATTCATGATAAAATAGAATTCTTTTCAATCTTAATTAAAAAAAACAAACAAAATAGATTCTTTTTAACCTACAGAATTTTTGGGAAAATTGTCGAAATTTTTCACAGTATATAGAGATATTTAAAAACTAGGGAAGAGGTAAAATTATCTAAATTCAAGAGAATTCAAAAGAATTCAAAGACCTCGGAAGACTTCAAGAGAATAGGAAAAATTAGAGAATACAAAAGAATTAAAAATAATGCAGAAATATTCAGACGCAGGTGTAGGGGAGAATCGGGTAATGCGGCGCGCATAACATATATCAATCGCTAGAAAGAAAAATATAATCGATAATGTAATGGCAACATTTGTAATGCGTAGATCAATATCTTAGCTGAGGGGCTGATAGCAAGAGCGGAGTAGAAAAATCGTCGGAGCAAAAACGAGTTAAGAACGATGCGGGCAAAAAAGAGTTGGAAAGAAACAAGAATAACGAAGATTGTATCGTATATTATACTATAACGATATAATAATACGGTAGATTATATTATAATCTATCATTGTATTACACTCTTATGTTATAATATACGATACAATCCTCGTTATTCTTGTTTCTTCTTAACTCGTTTTTGCCCGCATTGTTCTTAACTCGCTTTTGCTCCGACAACTTTTCTACTCCGCTTTTGCTATCAGCCCCTCAGCTTTGCTTTATTAATAGGAAAGATGGAATCTATGTCAATTAAAATACTTCATTATTAGGTCTTCCAACAAAGTTCACGTGCCTCAACTTACCCTGCCTGTCGGGTAATACGGCGCATTACCTGACACACAGAACATTCTTCAAAAAAGCCTAAAGATCAATATTGATAAAGTGCTAATACATTTTCAGAAAAATACTACAAGCTTCAATGCATTCATAAATACATATACTGAACCTAACCTCATTCGTTTATAATACATTGAAATTAAACAATTGTGGTTACATTTTCAGTAAGTTTGTCCCCGTTTTTTTTTTTCAAAAATGAAACTTTTTTATATCCGTTGCAGACCTTTTTTCCCCATGGTAGGAGATAATCATTCACAGATAGAAACAGGGGGATTATCGCATCCATACGGTAATAGAACTTGTGAAGAATTAGCAGGAATGTTATTCGGGTCGTTAGGGTCAGTGAGCAACCATCTCGTAATCGTCCTGGCGGCGACAAGAATTCCGGATTCCATCCTTCGAAGATGGAATGCGACGGCTCTATATTATGCTCTATAGGGTTATCGTTTGAAGCTAAAAAATAAAAAAAAAATAAAAAGGACGTTCCATCGCGATTTCGACGGACGCGCCGCGTCGCTCCTTCCGGTAGTGAGACCGGGGTAGGGTAAAGCGGAGAGAAATCGAGTAAAGTGCTGGATCGTATACACTTGGCGTTCGGTTGCCAGGCAACGCGCTAATTAGCTCACCCGGCTCTTTAGAGTGGATACTCGACAGTACTTGGTAACCTCTCCCTGTGCCCGCTTTGCCCTCTCGACGTCAGTGACAACCTGCCATCCTGGTTCCGCGCGATCGTTAATGCCTCTTTGCCATATTCGCGAACCACTGACTAACCGAACGCTATAGCATTAGTATAATGGGCAAAACTTGATGCTACATTGCCACCGACGGCTGATCCTGATTTAAAGTCAATCGTCGAAGTATTTCACCCACTTAAGACTAATGCTCTTTGCTCTCCAGCTTCACGAGCGCTGAAGGGAAGGGTAATTTGATATTGAAAATGTCTTTCCGGAAAGTCGATGTTTCTGGCAAGTCCCATATGATAACAGTTTCGGGAGTTGCCTCGCAGATGTCTTCTTACTAAATCGGTACCCTCGAAACGTAAACAGTCAGGGCCGCCTGAACCGTTTCCAATTGGAATGCATAATATTGCGCAATATACTCGACTGAGTACTCGCGCACTGCGGACCTTCCGAGGCGATCGCAACCGTCTTTCACTCTGCCCGTTGAGAAACCGTGGGTCAGCAGTTCTAGGAATTACAAAACCGGACCGGCTTCTATGGGACCCGGAGTGTATATACTTGGATGGTTCAAAAATACATTAGAAATTTTTTTTTCGTGCTGGAGGGCAACGATTCCTCCAATTTGGTTCCAAATCCAATGAAAGAAATTGCAAATTTATCTTTCTTTTTCTCGAAATTTTGATTTCAGCAGGTGCCGCCGGATACTCGAAATTTCCCATGCGAAATACATGGCAAAAAATAACTTTTTGGGATTTTGGGAATAAATTCTGTTGGTTTGGGGAAATTTTAGGGGAAAGTTATAGTACTGGAAAAGGACTTTCCGACGAAGAATTCTATGCATAAATCATATGGATTTGCCACCCTTAACACACCTCCACACACAAACAAACTAGGGTTTCAATTTTGTTTCAGGTCATTTTTTTAGAAACTCATTTTGAACTTCATTTATTTTCACATTCTCTGAATCAATGTCAAAACAGGAAAACAATTGAATTGCTTTCAATATTCGTATTTGCTGAATATGAATCAATTATACTTCAATTTTTCCTCAGTACATTTTGACGCTGTTTCTTTGTTAAAAATGAAAGTTTATATTTTTTTGAGCGGTGTGCCTCGACAAGTTCTCCTGAATCCAAAAATTTGAATTTCATCTCCATTTGTTTAAATAATTGTTTATCCTCAAAAAGTCGGCTTTTTGCTAACAGAATCAAAATCCAGGTTGCCTTTTTATACATTAAATACGTTTTTGATACCTAAGATTTATTGTGTAACCGACATCCATTAATTTAAACAAATTTCGTTTGTTCAAAACAATTTTTTCTTAAAATCTCCCATTTCATCTCCGTTTGTTTAAATACTGGTTTTTCCGTAAAAGCTCGGCCTTTGGCTTTCAGCTTTATTATTTAACAAACCCTTATTTGTTTAAACAATATTTTCCTGGGAAATTTTTGTAAACATAAGTTTTATTTCTCATATTCATGAATTGTTTAGGCAGTTAAACATTTGTTATTTATAGTATGTTGTCAAATTGTAAACATTTTTCTACAGAAGTTCGATTCTTTCTTATTTTTCTTAAAACAATACAATTTTTCAAAATCTTGTGAACATTTTTCTTAACTTGTATATTCAAATATCAAATTTTATTCCCAAAGTTGTATAAAATTGTATTGTTTTAAGACAAACACAATTATAGCCGACTTCATTCATATTTTAGCGAAAATTAAAAAGAAACGCAAGGTAGAGAAAAGGGCTATATAAGAAAATTTTTTCGAAGTTTCCAAGTGGAACAAATTTACTCGTTTGAAATTTTTCGCTTCTCGTCTCGTTATTGCAAAAAACTGCGAATTTTTATTTTTTATACAAAGAAAATTAATTTTCTCTTCTGCAAGACGTGGAGACAATATAATCCTACATGGGACGTATTAAACATATTAGTATTAACTCAAAAAAAATCAAGTAAAAATAAACAGATGGCCTTGTCGGAAAAATTAAGTTTGAAGATTTTCAAAAAAACTCCCACCATTTTTTTTATTCTGATTTGAAAATCAAACAATTTTTTTTTGGTCTAATCGGCGAAATACGTGTCGTCTGAAATCTAACAAAAAGAATTTGATGTATAGAATTCCTGAAAATAAAACAAGAATCTAACGATCAAATTTGGCCAACCACCACAAAATGCTCCTATTGCAATTCCTGAAAACAAAACAAAAATTTGTTTCTTTGGACAAAAATAAAAAAGAGGAAAGAAAATTTTTTTTCGTCGCTGTTCCCACCTGCTCTAATTTTCCTTACCTTGATAAGGGTGCTTGTATGAGCACCGAAACGTTGGTAAATATTGTCCATGCTTTCATATTGTGATTCGATAATAATAAAAATAAAAAAGACGAAAGACAAAAAAAAACGAAAAACAAATTTTTGTTTTTAGGAATTGCAATAGAAGCACTTTGTGGTGGTTGTCCAAATTTGATCGTTAGATACTTGTTTTATTTTGTGGAATTCTATACATTAACTTGAGTATTGGACGTTAAATGGGATTTTGAATTTGATTTTAATCTACTTTAAAATTCTTAAATTTCGAAAAGAATTTGTTAAATAATAAAACTAAAATATCAAGATATGCAATGTCAAGAAAGGCCACGCAGAACAAAAATTTGTAAGAAAAAAGTGGACTCCTCTAGAACAATATGATGAAATACTGGAAATAACTAATAATTAATTGCTCAAACAATTTATGAAGATAAAAATTAAAATTTTTGTGTTTAAGTATCACTTGTTCTAAAACGTATAGCAGAAAATAGAAAAAATTCTCAAATCGCAAAAAAAAATATTGTTTAGACAAATGAAGGTTTGTCAAATAATAAAGATGTGACATCGAAAACGTATAAAGTATATTTAAAAGCATCCTTGATTATGATTTTGTTCGAAAAAAGATAACTTTTTGAGAAATTGATCAAAATTATATTTTCAAATATTTTTATTGCATAATGACACAAAAAATTTACGCGAAAATTGCTATACTTTTCAGAGCCCTGTATTTTTTCCAATTTTGTACTTTTTTAGTGGTCTTAGGTTCATTCGATGTCTAATTTTATAATAAAAAAAATCTCTTCGGTTTTTTATTCCAGGACAAAAGAGTTTGCAAAAAACAAATATATATCTCAAGATAAGATACATTTTTGCACCTAAAAATTGTGATAAATATGCACTGAAAGTTTTAGGAAGTTTCATCAAACCACTACTAAAAAAAAGTCTGAAAAATCAGATTTTTTAACAATTTATATTAAACAAATGCTTAAAAAAATTGAAAACTTTGTAGAATGAAATCATAATTAAAATCTAACTAATTTAAATTGAATTAATTAAGAGGAAACAATAACGCCCATGGAGATAAGTATTGGGATTCGAACCCACGGCAGCACTGTTGGTATTTGACTTCCATACAGGAATGTAATATAGACACGCTACCATTTGAGCCACACTGCACCCTAGCAAAAATTTATTTTTTCATTCTAATATTGGAAATATATAAATAAAGCTAATAAAAACTACAATTGATATTAAAATTTCAAACCTTGAAATATATCAAAATAATTTTCGACAATATTTCAAAATAGCTCCTCCTTTTTTATCATGATTATAGCGTGAAATAGATATTTTTAATTTTTAAAAGTTATTAAGAAATACGTAAAGATGGGGTTTTATAGAGGCTTTTGTCAAAAATGTACACGATCATACACTAAAAAACAAAACTTTAACGATTTGGTAAAAAATTCAAATATTAGTCCAAAGATGATCTGCTTTGTTAAAAATTCATTTTTTTAGTTGAAGATTCATAATTTTAGTTAAAAATTCATTTATTTGGTCGAAAATTTAACTATTTTGTTCAAAATTCAATTATTTAGTGGAAAATTTATGTATTTTGTTAAAAACGAATCTTTTTTGGTATAAATTCAATCT
Organism: Andricus curvator; assembly: GCA_932195095.1. Lineage (NCBI taxonomy): Eukaryota > Metazoa > Arthropoda > Insecta > Hymenoptera > Cynipidae > Andricus > Andricus curvator. Next base: position 375,875 of record CAKNYM010051823.1, on the reverse strand, counting down.
TTTTGTTTAAAATATCAAGTATCACATTTTTCTTTGAAAATACATGGTTTTGGTTGAAAATTAATTTTTTTTACGTCGAAATTTAAATATTCCATTTTGGATAGAAAATGTATGTTTTTAGTTAAAGCTTCAACTACTTGGTTCTAAATTTATGTATTTTGTTAAAAATTCTTCTTCTTTTGGTAGAAAATGAATCTTCTTGGTTGATAATTTATGTATTTTATTCAAAATTAATGCTTTAAACTGAAAATTGAACAATTTTGTGAAAGATTTAACAATTTTGTTGAAAATTCAACTGTTTGGTTGAAAATTAACTTTTTTGTTAAAAGTTAATATTTTTGGGCTGAAAATTCAACTATTTTGTAAAAGAACTCGTCTCGTCGGCTGGCAAATTCAACAATTTAGAAGAAAATTCAACTATTTAGTAGAAAATTCAACTATTTAGTAGAAAATTCAACTAATTGGTAGAAAATTCAACTGTTTTGTAGAAAATGAGTAGTTTTCTGTTGAAAATTACTTTTTTGTAATAAAAATTTAATTATTGCATTTTTAGTTAAAAATTGATCTTTTTTAGTTTAAAAGTTCCACTATTTGGTTGAAAATGTATGTAATTTATTGAAAATTTCTCTTTTTTACTAAAAAGTTAACCTTTTTGGTTGAAGATTCAACTATTCAACTATACTTCGTTTTTTGATAAAAAATCAATCTTCTTGGTTGAAAATCTCTCTTCTTCATTGGAAATTCAACTATTTGGTTCAAAGTTGATGTATTTTATTAAGAATTTGTCTTTTTGGGTAAAAAGTATATCTTCTTGGTTGAAAATGTAACTGTTTCGTAGTAATTCAAACTAATTTTGTTTTAAGATAAATATATTTTCCAGTTGAAATATTAAGTATTAAAATTTTCGTTAAAAATTCATCTTTTTAGGTTGGAAATTGATTTTGTTGTTAAAAATTAATATTTTTGGGTTGAAAATGCAACTATTTTGTAAAAAAAACTCCTTTTGTTGGCTGAAAAATTTAACAATTTAGTAGAAAGTTAAACTATTTGGTTGGAAATTCAGCTGTTTCATAAAAATTTTTTTTTTTTTTTTAAACTGATCATTTTAAATAAAACTTTAATAATTGCATTCTTGCTTGAAAATTGATCTTTTCAATTTAAAAATTCAAGTACTTGGTTGAAAATTTATGTAATTTCTTAAAAATTCGTATTTTTTAGTAAGAAAATTAATGTTCTTGACTGAAGACTGAAATATTCGTTTAAAATTTGATTTATTCTGTTCAAAATTCGTCTCGTAGAAAATCAATGTTCTCAGTTGAAAATTTGAATATTTGTTTCAAAGTTGATGTATTTTATTGAGAATTCGCCTTTTTGGTAGAAAATTAATCTTCTCGGTTGAAAATTCATCTTTTGATTGAAAATTCAACTATATAGAAAATTCAACTATATAGTTGAAGATTTAACTGTTTTGTAGAATGCTCGTGTTTTCAGGTTGAAAATTCAACATTTTGGATGAATTTTTTTTTCTTTATTGACTGAAAAATCTTTCTTGTTTCAAAATTCATCTCTTGTTGAAATTTTTTTTGTTTTTTTTTTTTTTTGAAAATTTATCCTCTTTTGGTAGAAATTTCATCCTTTTCGGGTAAAAGTGCAACTGTCTTTTTTTTTAAAGATTTGGCTGAGGATTCAACTACTTTGTTCAAAATTCGTCTTTTATGGTTCAATTCAACTGTTTTTGATTTAAAATAAAAATCTTTCCTTAGTTAAAATATCAATTGTTACATTGCTTGTTAAGAATTTATCTTTTTTGGTTGAAAGTTGAACTTTTATTCTAGTTATTTAATTTATTTGTAAATGCAAGCCTTTGAAATCAATTACATAAACAATTTAAGCTGAACATTTTCCATAAATTAAAAAAATATGAATCAAAATTAGGACATTCATGAATAAACAATTCGACATATTTTGGGCTTATAGTTAATAAATTAGTTGAATTAGCATGTACAGTTTCAAATTGCTAATTTTCAACATTGAAAAATTTGATTTGGTTAATTTAAAATATAAACTATTTCTATTTAAAACAAATAGAAAATTTTATCAATTAAATCTCAAAGAAGACCATTTTCCGAGAAACAAAATGTGTTACATAAAAGAACATCCAACTTTTTAGAGCATTGATAGTGTAAACTTGAAGAGAAATAGAAAATTAAAAATTTTCATTGTTATTCTGATTTGTATATATAATTAAAAGAGTTTGCAATTCAAAACTTGAAGATTGCAAGCCAAAAATGGTGTGTGTTCAAAAATAAAATTCATCAAAAATAAACAAAAATTATCATCATCTCTTTGTACTCCATGATACTCTACTCTGATATTTACTCTCTATATTTGTTCACTAATAAATGACTCTATCCACGAGTGAGTCAACGTTTATGGTTTTAACTATCGCTTTTGAAGTAATGTGCCCTAACATTGCGTATTCAGCGATAAATGTCAATTACTTGCTCACAAATTAATTGCCCGATGCTAAAAAAAAGATTAACATTTACGAAATTCCAAATTACAACGCGCTAATGTGAAACGCGGCATGTTTATAAAGCCCGCGCTTTATTTATTAATCATTCTTTGTCGATGAATTTACAACAATAATAAAAAAACAAACTCCCTCTTGAATGGCAACGACCCTATTTTTTCCGAAGAGGAATGTTTTACGTAATTTTCGAAGGACGTTATATGTTTTTCCATCGAGACTGGTCTCAGCGATAATGGGTTTATATTGACGAAATCGATCTGTGGTTTTCCTTCGTGGGAGAAGAGATCTTACGCTTGAAGAAGAACAAAAGGGAACTCGATTTGCAAAACGCAAAAGTAAAGAATACGGCTTTTTTTCTCACACCTTTCTGTCAAAGAAACCGGTAAAAGGTCTCTCTTTTCGATACTTTCGAACTTGTTACTTGCGAGTATCGATTCATTCAGAGGTGTGTAATGTGTGTATTTACACGGTTGTATGCATCTCATTTTCAAAAGTAATTGAGATGCTTGATGGCTCGAGAGAAGGAACGAAACCAAAAGGAAGCTGCAATGTGGATCAAAAGGCTGATGATGATGCAGGCCAGGACGCGAGGACAATACGATGGATCCATTTGGGTCTTGATTGCGCCATCGTTGATCCACATTCTGCGTCATCATTCCTGTATTGAGGAGAATTTAGTGCACAAAAAAAACGAGGATATTGCTTTATGAGACGTGAGATGAGCTTGACGACATGGGAATTTTCTTCCAGGATGAATAGGGGGAAAAAAAGTATACTCCTTTGTACGATTCCAACATGACGAGGAGAAACAAGGTGTTGTTCCAATAACACTTTCCGCTTTGATATTCTCTTTTTATTTTATTGTTCCTTAAGAGAAGAGTCATCTTCCTTTTACGAGTCTCTAGTCGAATTATATCGAAGGAAAAGCAATTGTTATTTTTTCTTAAATCAAGGAGCGTCAATAGTTTTGCATTTATCAGAGGTAGATTGATCCGAATTATATCGGATTTTCCGGATTACCTCTTGTTTAAAGAATTACTTTGAATTACCTAAGATTACACCGGATTAGATGTTATTACTCTAGGTTACATAAACTTATGATGTATTAATAAGCCTCAACTAAACTAACGAGAATTTTCAACCAAAAAGGATGTCTTTTTAACAACATTGGTGAATTTTCAACAAAATAGATAAACTTTTAAGTGAGTGGTTGAATTTTAGACCGAAAAGTTTCATTTTCTACGCAAAAAGAAGCATTTTCAACAGAATACATAAGTTTTTAATTAAGTAGATGAATTCACAACCAAAAATATGAATTTTCAACAAAATAGTTGAATCGACAACCAAAAAGATGAATTTTCAGCAAAATAGTTGAATCCACGACCAAAAAGACAAATTTTCAACACCACTGTTTTAAATTTCAAATCAAAGACAGTTGAAGCCAAACAAAAAAGACAAATTTTCAACGAAGTAGTTGAATCCACAAACAAAATTACAAATTTCCAACAAAATAGTTGAATACACAACCAAACAGACGAATTTTTAACAAAATAGTTGAAACCACAAACAAAAAGACAATTTTTCAACACCAATGTTGAATTTTTGACAAAAAGCTACGATTTTTCAACAAACTAGTTCAATTTCCAACCAAATAGATGAATTTTCAACTAGACTGAACAATTTTTGACAAAAAAATGACTTTTTAACAAACTTTTGAATTTTCCTTAAATTAATTTCCCACCAATTGAAATGAATTCAATAACGAAAAATGTAATAGTTGATGATTCAACTAAAAAAGATTTTAATTTTGAATCAAAGACAGTTAAAGTAAACCAAAAAAGACAAATTTTCAACAAAATAGTTGAATCCAAAATCAGAAGGACGAATTTTCAACAAATAGGTTGAGTCCACAGCCAAAAAGATAAATTTCCAATACCACTATTGAATCATTAACAAAAAAGGATACTTTTTAACAAAATTACTTGATTTTCAACAAAACAGTTCAATTTTCAACAAAATAGATGAATATTTAACTAATAATTGTTGAATTTCCCTTGAATTAAATTAATTTTTAACCAAATAAGATAAATTCTGAACGGAAAATATAATAGTTGCTGATTCAACTTAAAAACAAATTTTAATTTAATTTTAAGGCAGTTGAAGTCATAAAAAAAAATTTCAACAAAATAGATATCAATTATTAATAATATATAATATAATAATATAATAATAATAATATTTATATATTAATATAAATAATAATATAATATAATTAATAATATATATATATATATATATATATAATTCAAAAAATAGTTATATAATTCATAACCAAAAATACGAATTTTCAGCAAAATAGTTGAGTCCACAACCCAAAAGATAAATTTTCAACACCAATGTTGACTTATCAACCAAAAAGGATACTTTTTAACAAAATTCTTTGATTTTCAACGAAATAATTCAATTTTCAACCAAATGAGATGAATTCTGAACGAAAAGTTTAATAGTTTCGATGATTTAACTTGAACAGATTTTAATTTTAAATGAAAGACAGTTAAAGTCAACCAAAAAAGACAAATTTGCAACAAAATAGTTGAATCAACAACCAGAAGGACGAATTTTCAACAAATAGGTTGATTCCACAACCATAAAGATAAATTTTCAACACCACTGTTGACTTATCAACCAAACAGGATACTTTACAACAAAATTCTTTGATTTTTAACAAAATAGTTCAATTTTCAACCAAATGAGATGAATTCTGAATGAAAAGTTTAATAGTTTCGATGATTTAACTGAAACAGATTTTAATTTAAAATCAAAGATAGTTAACTAAACCAAAGAAAAAGATGAATTTTCAACAAAATAGTTGAATCCACAAACAAAAAGACGAATTTTCAACAAAATAGTTGAGTCCACAACCCAAAAGAAAAATTTTCAACATCACTGTTGACTTATCAACAAAAAAGGATACTTTTCAACAAAATTACTTGATTTTCAACAAATTAGTTGAATTTTCAACAAAATAGATGAATTTTTAACTAATAATTGGTGAATTTTCCTTACATAAAATTAATTTTGAACCAAATAAGATAAATTCTGAACGTAAAATGTAATAGTTGCTGATTTAACTCAAAAACAAATTTTAATTCAATGGCAGTTTCAACAGAATAGTTGAATTCACAACCAAAAATTCGATTTTTCAGAAAAATAGTTGAGTCCACAACCCAAAAGATAAATTTTTAACACCACTGTTGACTTATCAACCAAGAAGAATACTTTTTAACAAAATTATTTGATTCTCAACAAAATAATTCAATTTTCAACCAAATAAGATGAATTCTGAACGAAAAGTTTAATAGTTTCGATGATTTAACTAAAATAGATTTTAATTTTGAATCAAAGATAGTTAAATAAACCACAAAAAAAAAGATGAATTTTCAACAAAATAGTTGAGTCCAAAACTCAATAGAGAAGTTTTCAACATGACTGTTGACTTATCAAACAAAAGGATACTTTTAAACAAAATTACTTGATTTTCAAGAAAATAGTTCAATTTTCAACCAAATAGATGAATTTTCAACTAAAATTGTTGAATTTTACTCAAATTAGATTAATTTTTATCCAAATCAGATGAATTCTGAACGAAAAGTTCAATAGTTTCGATGATTCAACTAAAACAGATTTTAATTTTAAATCAAATAAAGTCAAACAAAAAAGAAGAATTTTCAACAAAATAGATTAATCCACAAACGAAGAGATTAAATTTCAACAAAATAGCTGAATCTCCAATCAAAAAGGTTAAATTTCAAAAAATAGTTGAATGCACAACCAAATGGACAAATTTTCAACACCACTGTTAACTTTACAACCAAAACAATATACATTTCAACAAAATTGTTTGATTTTCAACAACGTAGATTGCCAAATAGTTGAATTTTCAACCAAAAACATAAATGTTCAATCAAGAAGGTTAATTTTCTACATTAGAAAAGATAAAGTTTCGACAAAATACATCAATTTTGAACCGGAAAAAAATTAATTTTTGCCCAAAAATATAATAGTTAATTTTTCAGTTCATGAAATTAATTTTCAACACAAAAAAAAACAAGAAATTTGTCAACGAAACCTTGAAAACTATATGGATGACCTATGTAAATTACTCCTAATACCTGGATTAATCTTTAGAGAAGAAGAATAATTTTAAGTTAAAAAAAAATTCTTAACCCTTTCTAGTCCGAATTTTTTCTACGTACCCCATGGGAATAAAACCTCTTGGAATGAAGTCGGACAGGGTCCCAGATGACGAAAAAAAATTGTCATAATTTTTCATTCACTGAAAACTACCCTTAGGAGGGAAAACCACCCCTTATGCCCGAAAAAAGGATTACAAATTTTTGAGGTGCACTATTCGTATCAGAAATTACTTTTATGTATCCTCTGAAGATGCTCCTCCACTAAACAAGACTCTCAATTCATTTTGGGGGTTGTATTTTCAACCCTTAATTCGAAAAACTTGGATCTCACGGTTTCTCATCTGTGAAAGTCATTTCAAATTCCTTATTCAACTATTGGTGCCCAAAATCATTCAGGAGTATCATTAGAAAACTTCTTTTCTCAGGACAAGTCTTAAAATTCATTTTTTGTGGTTGTATTCGTAACCCTTAGCTCATAGAACCTTGAAGTCGCAAATTTTCATCTGTGGAAAGGAGTCGAAATTCTTTGATCCGACTACTGGTGCCGAAAATCACTCAGGGGTATTCCCAGAAAATACATCTCTTTGAGAGGAGTCTTCATTTCCATTTCGGGGGTTGCATTTTCAACCCTTATCCTGAAAAACCTTATAATTCATGATTTTTCACCTGTGACCACAGACTCGGATTCAGCGTCCCCGAAAATGTCTTTTACGAAAGCCCTTCTCCGATTCAAAAGTTTGTCTAATTCTGACCTTTGACCTTGGAATGACCTTGATCCTGACTTGATGGGGTAAAACTGACCCCAAATTCGGATTCAGCGACCCAAAAAACGTATGGGTATGGTGATCTAAGTTGTGTAACAAAACACTTTGTTCTTTTCTTGTGGAGCTGTGTCATTCGTGACAAAACGTTAAAAAAATTCCAAATTTGCGGTGCGATATGCAGTTATAGTATTGGCATGCAACAAGATCCATGAGTGGGCAAATTTTTTACGTTTGTTGAATGATTTTCTCAAGCTCATGCCGAAAAAAAATGAAGATATCTAAATTTTTCGCGGAGTTATGGATTTTCAAACACGCTACTGGGACATATGTGTCCCACTGGACTAGAAAGGGTTTTAACCAAAAAAAAATAATTTTTCACCAAAATAGTAAAATTTTTCACCAAAAAAGTTCAATTTTTCACAAAAATAGTTACATTTTCAACAAAATTCGAATTACCTGGATTACAAGTGGTTTACCCTGGATTATATATGGATTAAGCTGAATTACAAGTGGATTATCTGAACTAATCCAAATTATATGGATTATTCTGAATTGCAAGTGGACCACGCCATATTAGAACTTAATTACAAGTTGATAACTTCGGATTTCAAGTGTATTATTCGAGCTTCCAGGTGGATTACACCTCGGATTACACCAAATTACTTGAATCAATTTTTCACTAGGAATCTGTATTATCATCGGAGATGGTAACGATCTCAGACTAGATGGAGCTAGAAATTAAAGAAATTTTCAATTAAATTTATCCAGAAAAAAGATCTTCTCCTTTCTCTCCGCTGGGATTCGAACGACAGGTCAACTGATTTCCGGTCAGGTGCTCTAACAACTGACCTACTAGACTCTAGAGAGATCAGAAGAAGAATCCTTTTTCTGAAATACGCTTTATTTTGCAAAATGTTATATACAAGTCAATTAAAATTCAATTTAATTTTAATTGACTTGCATATAACATCTTGCAAAAAAAGCGTATTTCAGAAATAGGATTCTTCTTCTGATCTCTCTAGTAGCTCAGTGGTTAGAGAACCTGACCGGAAATCGGTTGACCTGGCGTTCGAATCACAGCGCAGCGAAAGGAGAAGATCTTTTTTCTGAATAAATTTAATTTTTAAAATACTTGAATCACTTCGAAAAACTTAAATTACTCTGTATTACAAGTACATTACGCCGGATTATGCTGGATTACTCAGATTACGAGTTTGGATAACCGACCATTCCCGCGGATTACCAGAGTTGTTTCCCCCTCAGGGGGGGGGGGGGGGGCATGGACCAATGGGCACCTGGAAATCTAGAAAAATCTAGATAGTCCCGTTGTCATGTGGGACTGTCTGATGAATAAGAGATCAAACTGTATTAGATATTAATTTCTAAGTGGACTGACTAGCTACTTCAAAGATATTCTTGTTCTCGGAGACAATTAAAGAAATTACGGTGGGCTGGTTGAAAAAAAATTCTCTGGCCGCTTTTCAATCCCAAGCCGACCTTGACTGGGACAAATATACCCTTTGTAAAATATGGTACTTATTGATTACGTTATGATCTCCAACATTTTATAAAAAACGACACCATACACCTACATCAACGGTACAATTTTTCTTGGTCTACAAAAAACCAAAATCTTAATCAGTTAAAAAATACAGCATCTCAAAAAAAATGTTGTCTGTTATCTTTCCATGTGGAAAAAATGTGTGGCAACCGATCTGCAAAGTTTTCTAATGGAAGAAGGAACCTACAGACGCAATTTCATGATTTTGTAAAAATTTGAGCAAACATTTTTAATATCGTCATATCACATTGTCGCAGAATAACATTAATTAAGTAATGATAATAATAACAATAGTTAAGTAATTATTAGGACAGAAAATCGTTCATTAAAAGAAAAGGAATGGAAATCGAGAAACAGCATGGCTACTTGATATGTGGAAGGGTCATTTTCCTTCAAAAATTTTGGCTTTGAAACCAAATTTTTCTTATTTTATGAATTTTTTTTCAATTAAACAAAAACAAATTTCATTCCCAAAAATTGCATCTAAGCACATTACCATTAAGCCAGCTGCTTTCTTGCCAAATGATAATTCAAGTATTTCTTATCTCTATTTATGAAGATGCTACATTGTCTTAAATCAATAATTTTCAAAAATAGTGTTCACTATTGATTAAAAATTTAAAAGTTGACAAGCTCTTTAAGGCATCTAAGAAAATATTTTATTCTTTAAATTCACTAGTTCTTGATTGCGGTTTTATCTTGACCCTCTTTTTGAATAATATTGCGTTATCTTGTATTCATTAATTCCTGAAAATCGCTTTTACGTGAAAAAAATATCCATTATTTGAAAAATTGATTTTTACCGAACAATCACTACTAGCCGTGTTTAAGATAAATAAATAAAAATTCTGGGTGAATCCCAAATGAATTTTTTTTTAAATTCAAGAATCTCTTCAAATCTTTGAAACCCTACGAAATCCCTTACTTCTTATAAATAAGTTCTTTGAAATCCATCAAAATATTAAAAACTCCGGCGAAATTCTATGAAATCCGACATTTACGGAAAAGCCTGAAAAGTGTATTAAAATACTTTAAGAGCTTTCAAAATCTCTTGGAATCTTTTCAAATATCTTCAAACCTTATAGGATCAGTAAAATCGTTCCATATTTTATGAGATTTTAGACAATTCTTTAAGGCCGCATGAAAATTTGTTCAAATCCCTTAAAACCATTTAAATCCTTCTAAATCCCTTGAAACTTTTTCAAACTCTTGAAAATGACTTGGAATCTGATAAAATAGCCAAAAAATATGTGACATGCTTTGAAATCTTTTGAAATTTAAATCCTTTGGAATTGAAAGTTACTGAAATCAATTGAAAACTCCTTGGAGTCTTTTAAAATACCTAAAAATATTTCAAATTCTTTAAAATACTTTGAAATCCCTTGGAATCTTTTTGAATACCCTAAATTATTTCAAATTATTTGAAATCCTATTTAGTAACTGACATCAATTGAAAACAACTTGGAATGTACTTTGAAATATTTTAAAATATTTCAAATCCTTTGAAATCCTATTATATTAATTAAATCAATAGAATATTCTCTTGAATCTTTCAAAATACCCTGAAATATTGCAAATTCTTTGAAATCCTATTTAGTTACTGAAATCGTTTAAAACTCCTTGGCATCTTTTAAAATAACCTAAAATATTTTAAATTCTTTGAAATTCTATTGAAATAATTAAATCAATTGAAAAATCCTTGGAATCTTTTTGAGTATCCTAAAATATTTCAAATCCTTTAAAATCTTTTAAAAGCCCTTGATTGTTTTCGAAACTCTTAAAAATTCCATAGAATTTTTAAAAATAACCTAAAATATTGAAATTCTTTGGAGTCACTTTAAATTATTGAATTCAATTCAAAATTTCTTGGAATCTCATAAAAAAATCTTGAAATTCTTTAAAATCTTCAATTCTTGTGAATATATTCTTCAAAATCCATTAAAATATTATAAAATCCTTGAAATTACATGAAATCTGATTATATTTCCTGAAATCCTTGAAGCTTTATTAAAATACCTTGAGAGCTTTTAAAATCTCTTGAAGTCATTGAAATCCTTGGAGATCTTATAAAATCCCTTAACATTTTTTTATCTATCTTAAAACCTTATAGGTCCTATAAAATTTGTCCATATATTCCGAAATTCTAGAAAATTCTTTAAAACCCCGCGGAAATTTTGTTAAGTCCCTTAAAATCATTAAAATCCTTGGAAAATCTATTGATCTATTTATGAAAACTCTTTTATCTAAAAAAAATTTCATCTTTTGAAATCCCTTCAAACTTTTTAAATCTCTTGAACATTCCTTGGTAGTTTCTAGAAAGACTCTAAAGTCTTAAAAACTTTCTGGAACACCTTCTCAAATCATTTGAGTCTATTATTAATCTTATACATTTTTTTTAATTTGCTATAATCTTTAAAATTCATTGGAATCCCTCCAAATGATTGAAATCTATTAAAAAATCCATAGATTTTTTCGAAATATCCTTGAATATTTCAAGACTTTTGTATGTTTTGAAATGCATTTAAACTTTTTAAAGCTCTAGAAAATGTCTTGAAATTTTTTAGAATACCCTCAAATCTTCAAAATCCTTTGTAATCCCTTTAAATTATTGAAATCAAATAAAAGTTTCTTGGAATCTTATAAAATAACCTAGATTATTCTTGACAGTTTTATTCAAAGTCCTTCTTACAAAAATTCCTTGCCTTCAGCAATTGTTTTTTCAAAATCCCTGACTTTTTTCTGATTTCCAGGTTTTCCCTAACCTGCGGCTTTCCAGGTTCTTTATCAAAATTCCAGGACTTTTCCAGGTTAATCAGGATCTGTAGCAACCCTAAATATGGATGAATACCATTAAATTATACGAACCTCAGGTGTCTTACTCAAATGTTAGTTAGGCCTCTTTTTGACGCGTGGCTTCAATTACAAGCCAAATACTTTTTTACTGATCAAATCTTCTTTTATTATCTTCAGTGATGTTACTCGTGAAAACCGATCAACTGGCAGGCAACACTTTTTTGGTTTCCCATCCTAAACCTTCTTTGACACTAAAATCTAAATCTCTCATCTACAATTGCAAGCCAAATACTGTTTTACTCATCAAATCCTTTTTTTGTCTTTAGTGGCAAACTCGTAAAAACGGATCAACTGGCAGGCAACACTTTTTCCCATCCTA
>CAKNYM010051823.1:288103-363639 GCA_932195095.1 Andricus curvator | reverse complement strand
TCTTCAGTGATGTTACTCGTAGAAGCGGATCAACTAGGTAGGCAACACTTTTTCATTTTCCCATCCCAAACCTTCTTTTTTCACTTATATCTAAGTCTCCGATCTACAATTACAAACCAAATATTGTTTTACTGATCCAATCCTCTTTTTTATCCTCATTGGTGTTACTCGTAACAACGGATCAACTGGCAGGAAACACTTTTTCATTTTCCGATCCTAAATCTTCTTTTTTTCACTAAAATTCAAATCTACAATTACGAGCCAAATACTGTGTTACTGATCAAATCTTTTTTTTGTCTTTAGTGATATTATTCGTAAAAATGGATCGACTGGTAGGCAACACTTTTTTATTTTGCCAGCATAAACCTTCTTTTTTCACTAAAATTGAAATCTATAATTACAAGCCAAATACTGTCTTACTGTTCGAATCTTTTTTTGTCTTTTGTGACATTATTCGTAAAAACGGATCAACTGGTAGGTAAGACTTTTTCCCGTCCTAAACCTTTTTTTTTCACTTACATCTAAGTCTCCCATCTAGAATTATAAGCCCAATATTGTTTTACTAATCAAATCCTCTTTTTTGTCTTCATTGACGTTACTGGTAATAACGGATCAACTGGTTGGCAACACTGTTAGCCAGAGGACGAGCCATTATTTCCACGATGTTACTCCTCAAGAAGTTGCATATGCTGACTATGCGGAAGGGGAAAAGACCATATCCACCATATCCAGCATAGCCCCAAGACAGGCAGGCGGCTCTGTATGGACCGTACACTCTGGTACAGGTGCGGCGCGCTCGTAAAGATGCAAATATTCGCACAGGCGGGATGGACTCGTCAGCAACTGTCAAAAGTCCGATTGCAAAAGGGAGCGGGGATCATCACGAAAGGATATTCTCCAGTTCTCCTCCTTTGCTCTTTGCTGCTTGCTGCTGCTCGAAGACAAACAAAGAAAAGTCTTCAAACTCTCTTCTGCCTCTGCGAACCCTCGTTGTTTGCTCCATAAACAAAAGTCTACATTCTACATCCTCAAAAGACGTGTGCTACTTGCAACCCTTTCTTCCCACAATCCCACCGCTGCTACTGTTTTTAAGATTTCGGACTAAAAATAAGATGCCTTTTTCCCCATTCACAAAAAGACTCTCGACATTCTTTTATGCTCAGGTACTGACAAAATATACGGTCTTTGAAAAAGTATTTGGTTTGAAAAATGTGTTTAGAGAGGAGGCTATTTCATAGTTGACTTTGCAATTTTTCCGCACTATTTATAGTGTTGATTATTATTAGTTGTTTCACAGATTTGAGTTTTATATGTATCTAGTAAACAAAAATAATTAGTTTCGAATTAAACTGATGTTGCTTGTGAATCTGGGAAATAATTAGTTAAAAATATTTGAGCAAGTATAAGTTTCAATTTTTCTTGGAAGAAGTACGTATTAGGGTGTTTTGAATTCAAATCGTATAGTCTGTGAGAAACAATGTAACGAATGTCGGATATGTATTTTTAAAGTTTTAAAACATATTGAGTTTCGCAACAGTGCCGATTGACCCCCCCCCCTACCTCCCCCCTTTCTGTCAAATGTAACATTTTCCCAAATTTCTTCCTGCCCCTAAAAGCTGTTACGTAAATTATGGATGGCACTTGAAGGGGTTCAACAATTTTATGGAAATTATGTAGTGTCAAGGGATTTAATGTGCGGATTTTCAATCTATTCTACGTGACTTCCTTGCCATTGAAATAAATTCTACGGATTATAATTTCTGAATTTGACTTGGATTTTGAATTTTATTTGAGACAAACTTCACAAAATTCTATAGAATTTGAGTGATTGTATTGGAATTATTCGCGCTTTATCTCGTTCATAAAATTAATGTGTGCTTTTAGGAGATTCCATATAAATGAAAAGTTTGAATTGCATCTGATAGAATTTCATGAAATTTTACGCTATTTCCGGTACTTTGCAGAATTTTGGGAGGTCTGTTTCATTATCCTTTCGACTACACACCTCTCTAAAGTTTCATGCACTTCTGATTTTGGCAAAAAAAAATTCTGGACACACTTCAAACATTCCTGAATATGTTAGGATTAGTGATGTGCGCTTTAACCAACTAATCGTTTGACAAATGCCAAACAAACAGAAACGGTTAAATAAGGCAATGGTTAATCGAATAATTTCAGCTAAAACAGCTAAAATAAATAAATGATCAAAACAAATAATCTATTTAAGAAATGTTCACCTGAAGTGCAGAAATAATCACATTCGTGATCATAAAATTTGTAATCACACACTTCAGGTGACTAGATCTTCAAATAATTATTTGTTTTGATCGCTAATTATTATAGATGTTTTAGCTGAATTGATTCGATTAACCTTTGGCTGATCTAACCCTTTTTGTTTATTTCACATTTTTCAAACGATTAATTGGTTGAAGAACATAGAACTACTTATGATAATACATATTGTGGAAAAACAAATGTTAAAGAATAACGAAAATGTTTGAAACATCAGTTGTTTATGAAAAACATTGATATTTCACATTTTCAATTTTCAATAGATGACCCAATGTTCTCCATACTAAACAATGGTTTAAAGTGATGATACTGAAAACAATAGTCCCGGATCATTTTTGGGTGTGGTCGAAAGATTCGAATTGCATGTTTTTTTTAATTTGACTGTATTATTTAGGAATTTTCAGAATATTAAAATTACTTCAGATTTTTAAGATGAAGTATTATCTGGAAATAAATGAAACAATATTTTGATCTGACACTGAATGCTTTTCAAATATTGTTTTATTCAATACAAATATTGAAATTACTGTCAACAAAAGAATTATTATCAGTTTGTTTTTAAATTTATATGAAAATAATTTTTATAAGATTCTTGAGAAAATTAAAAAAGATTATTGAATATTTTCGATGTGTCAAAAAGGAATCTAGAAGACGTAAAATACATTTTTTTATTTTACAGTATCTTACAAAATATTAAGAAAAATTCGAGTCTTTTTAAAATATAATTAGGACTTTTAGAAGTTTGGCAGAAATCAAAAACTATTTAATACATTTTCGGAAATGTTTCTAAGTTCTAAAATATTTTTAATCCATTCAGAAACTCTTAAATTCCTTAAAATATTTTTAACTGGCTCGAATTTTTCCTAAAATGTTGAGAAATCATTAAAAATATAAAAAAATTGCCTTAAAATCTTCCGAATTTTCCCAAAAATTGAAGAAAAAAATTTTATTCTCTTCTAATCTTTCAAAATTCTTTTAAAGCTTCTGAATTTTCTGTTTGAAATCTTTAAAAATCTTCATTTTGTAAAATCCTTTTAAGTTTAAAATTCTTTTTGAATCTCTTCCAATCTTATAAATATTTCTTGAATTTACTCGATCTTTTTTTTTATTGTTTAATCTTACCAAGTTGAAAAATTTTACTTTAAAATATTCTACACTATTTTTCGAAATTGTAGGATATATTTTGAAATATTTTGAAATCTTTTTCAATTTTTGTTTTAAAGTTTATTTTTCAAAATAAGAATTCGTTTAAAATTTCGCCAAAAATCTTAAGAAAATTCTTTTCTTTTTAATCTTTTCAGAAGTTCTAAATTTTCTAATCTTTTAAAATTATTCAAATTCTTTCTGATTTTTTTTTAAATCCTGCAAAATTAAAAAAATTGCCTTAAAATCTTTCAGATTCTTCTTTGACAATTTTAGAAATCTTTCGAAATGTTTTGATATATTTTTAACAATTCTCTTTAAATTCAGTTTTCAAAACAAAAAATCATTTTAATTTTTGTTAGAAACCTGATTATTATTTTTTACATTTTCTTGAAACATTAAAAAAATTTTTAATATCATTATAAGTTTTAATTCTTTTTTAATCGTTTTAAAACTTCTAAATATCTCTTAAGCTTACTTAGATTTTTTCTAAAATTATCTAATATGGTAAAATTGCAAAATGTTGCTATAAAATCTTTTACACTCTTCTTAAAAATTTTAGGAAATAATTTGAAATATTTTCTAATCTGTTTCAATTTTCTCTTAGAATTCATTGATAAAAATCATTTGAAATTTTCCCATGAATTTTAAGAACATTTTTTTCATTCTCTTGCCATCCTGCCAAATTCAGTTCACCTAAAAATTGTTTAAATCCTGAAAAATAAAAATTGTCTTGAAGTCTTCCATATTCTTTTTCCACACATTTTGAAATCTTAAAAACTTAAAATTATTTTATTCAAATAAAACCTAAACCATATAAAATTTTCCCATAAACCTTAAAAATTTAATCTCCTCAAATCTTTCAAAATTATTAAAAAGCTTCTACATTTTTTTTCGAATTCTTCGAAATAAGTTTTTCCCCCTAATTTATTTTTTCTTATCTCTTTGAAAATGTAAAAAAGTTTACAAATTGAAGTGTGGTAGCAAAATGTTAAGAACATCATTATTTCCCAATATGAAACAATTAATTACAATTTAAATTTTCTCGTTTGCGACCACAATGTGTTCGATACTTTCGAAATATTCAGTAACATTGCTTTTTTTTAATAGGAAATGCAATTGAAAATGTTACGTAATCGGGTAATTCGAATTGAAAAGACGAATTTAACTATGCTAATCATTATTAAAAATTGTAATTAAATCTCGAGATAATTAGGTCTCAATGAGCATATCTACAGCGATTTTCGAGAATTCCTGATGAAAAAACAATACATCTGCAGAAATTGTAGCATACCTACACGAATTCCAGGATTTGGGATAGTGCTGAGCCCTCAGATCCTGATAAAACAAAACACATCTGCGCAGATGTGTTTTGCTCATGAGGATCCTCGGTCTTTTTTCAGTCCGATTTCCTGAAATCAAATAGCACAAGTACATGTTAAGTTTTTTTCACCAGGATTCGAGGGTTACTTTGAGCTACCGATCCTTCTTTTCAATAGCACATCTGCATTTTGTATTAGTCAAACAAAAATAATTCTATAATATATAATAAAATATATAATTCTATAATATAGAAGAATTAATTGTGATATAATAATAATAATATAATAATATAATTCGGCAGCACATCTGCGCACATGTGTTTATTAGTAAGGATTCTCGGCGACTTTGTGCATTAATATCTAGCATATCTACAGTTTTGCATATAATTGGAATTCGCCATTTTTTTATTTTAATGAAAAGAGCATGTCCGATTTACCCAAGAACAGTACTTTTATTTTCAAAAACTCTCATAAGTTAAAAGGTGCAGATGCAAACGCGTTTTATTGAATATCTCGGTTCGTTTCAAATGCAGTTGTACAGTTTCTTCATCAGGACGGCAGCCCTGGTGTTCATAAAACAAATAACACCATGATATCGGAATCTGATATTGTAAAATAAATCCAAAAATCATTATGTCCAATTCCCAAGTCAGAAATATTTAAAAGGAAATTAGCCTGAAGGAAAAATAAGACTTTAATTCAGTCGTCAAAGTGTAGTTTACATAACGTAAAGTAACAATTTCGACTTTCTGCTTTTGTCATCGACGAACGGGACCATTTGGCCTGACTTTGTTTCCGTCAAAGATCTCTTGAATGGAGCGACTCTTTATTTAGGGCTCGAAGGATAAATATCGCGCCTCGCGGTATTGGAAGTCACCTCTAACGAGTCGAGTGGGGACCCGTTAACCTGTGCAAGCGCCGAGCATCAGGATAAATAAATAAGCAGAGATTCTTTCTTTCACAGTTACCCCTCCCTTTGGCCCCCTCATCATATCCCGCCAATTCACGGTACCCCCAAGTTAAAAGTCACACCTCTGAGGACGTCGATTGACGACTTGTCAGTCCCTCATGTCAGTCCTTTCGTAATCCTGGGTCAACGATGATGTTGTTTTAAGGGTGGAAACATGACAGGTGGACAAAGCAACGTGATGCTGCAGCTGCGAATAATGGGAACTGCGAGAAAAACCGAGGAATGACTTTTGGAAATGGGAGGGTATCGTAAACACTATTATTATTGTTCGAGGACGATTATTTTCTGTCAATTTAGTCATTTAACAGTTGTTAGATGGAAATTAAAGAAGATTTAAGTGTCCTCTAGAATTCAGGTCACTTTGGGACTATAATTTCCTTGTTGTGGTCTGGTCCCTAAATCGAGAATTTCAGAATTACAATACCAAATTCATGAGAAAACAAAAGTGGGTAGAATAATATTGTTAGAGAGTCTTTAAAATGATTTTCAATCTCCCATCGGAAACATCGACCATACAAAAAGTCAGATGAGTAAAACACTTGTAGTTGAATAAGTTTCTAAAATAAAGTTTGACCAAAGATGAAACAATAAGTGAGTTATATTTCTATTTTATGAACCGCTTTTATCAAATAAATTAATCCCACCGACATTTTACAATGTGTAGTTTCAAAATTAATTCTGAAATTTTCATTCTTTATACTCGTGTTTCATTAAAGTTGTTTTTTAGGTACTGACTAGTATTATGGAATTTTCCGTAACGTTAGCCTTAAGCGATAATGGTAGACAATTCGTATTTTTTGATTGAGACGTTTTTTCAGATACTTGAACAACTTTTCGAAATTATCCAATTGTATGTATAATGCACTTGACCGGTTTTCTGCATTTCTTATCCTTTTGGTGGAGTTCCATTATTTTTTGTGATTAAAATAACAAATTATAGAGCTATGATTTGTTACTTTTTAACAGAATTGCAAAATTTCATTGCCGAAATTTTTTAATGCAGTTTACTTACGGTTATTCATACTTAGAGACACCCTTAATAACAATCTTTAAGTGACGTAAACTCACCTGAAACAGACAAAAAGATTGATTACTTGTTTTTCATTAAACATGGTATTTTTGTTTGTTTGTAATGAACAATGATTTCGAATCGAAATTTTCTGCTCATTATTATTTTTTGTTGTAGTTTGCAAGATTCAAATTAATTAATTTGGTATAGGTTCTTGAATGAAAGAGTTTTAAATTTTAACGCGATTAGGTTTACCAATTCTTTTCTGAATTTTCTCTTCCCAAGTGTGAAAAAATGCTGCATTTCTGGAGATAAATGACCAACAAAATATCAGAACAATTTCTTTGAAAGAATTTTTACATACAGTTTGTAAAAGGACCGCTGATTCATTAATTCTTATTCATTAAACGTAATTCTTACTTTTTGATTAGAAAATAATTTAAAAGTAATTTTATTTACCTGTAAATAATAATATTGAATTGGAAAATGTTATTGTTGTAATAATCTAAGGCTATGTGTTATTACAAATAAAAATTTTTCATGAATGAAATCAAGAATGGTCCTACAGCAAGGAGGCCAATTATTTTTATTTTCAGAATTTAAAAAAAGTCCAAATGTGTTTCACAATAAGAATAATTCTATGTGCAGTTTTTGGTATTAAATTCTGATAAAAAATGAAAAATAACTTTTGTTTAAGTTACAGTTTATTCAAATTGACCAAAAATGACATTTTTTAAGATTAATTTTTCTAGATGAGTAAGCTATGAGGTCTAAAGGAAATTTTGTTGATGTCTAAGGTAAGCTTGCTTCTCCAGCACTAACCAAAGACATGTCATGAATAACACTGAATGTTCTAAAAACAATAAAGAAAATTAACCAAATCTAAAAAAATGTTGCTTTTCTTATTTAAAAAAAATTCTCACCTTAACAAAAGACACATTGTTTTAATTTGAATTTTGTATTAGCACCTATGTCAAGAACTGCACATTAAAAAACTTACCATAATTTTCGTATACATAGGAACTTTCATTTAATTCTCAAAAAATATTTGATCTCATTGTGATATCGTAGGACAATTTTCGATGTCACATAATCATTATAGTTTTTTATTTGTAATAACATGTATCAACTTTTCAGCACTAGGCATTTTTTATTTTTTCAAATTTGTTATTTTTAGACCACCTTAGTGTACAGTGTACACCTTACTTTGAAAAACACACTAAAAATTGAGGTAAACAAATTTTGTAATATATGCGGAAAGAGGCAAAGGATCTGATTATCGTAGCATTGGAAATAAGCTGCGATTATCAGATCCTCTGCCACTTTCTGTATATAAGATTTCAGATAAAAACAAGTTTGAAACCCGTTCTTGTTAATATTTGTTATCTGTTTTAAATAATTTTTCACAACATGAACATTGCGCAGGATAGCTGTAAATATCAATTTGTATTCATATTCAATTGCACAAAAAAATGTTTCAAATACGAGGAATTCTTGCATTAATATCACTGCGATTTTGAATACTCTTGTTGGAATTTAAAATTTGCATGCAAACAAAATTTCACCAATTTGTAATTATAAAGAGGAAAAAAATAATTTACGATGATTCTAATATTGTTTGGGCTGGTGTATAAATTTACCGAATTTGGAAGTTACGACTCGAATCCAAGAAAACTTACCAATTTTTTTGTTCACTTGTCCAAGTTTCGTAATTTTCATAAATCTTCAAATTCAATTTCAAAAATGTAAAGATGTGCAAATTTTTATCATTTCTTCATATTCTTTATTTCCAAGAAAAAAGTGTTAAAAATGATTTACAAAATCGAGGAAAATATTTCTTAAGACAAACTCATGAAAAAAATATTTGAGGTAAAAATTCTTTATTTAACAATATTTATTTTAAGATTTATGTTCTTGCTTTTTCTTTAGGTGAAAGTTGCAAATCGTATTTAATCCTAATGTTATAGGGTTCATTTTATTCCTTAAATGATTCTCTGAAAATCATGTTGGTACGTCTTTATTTAAAAATTTGTCTTTTTAATTTTATAAACAATATTTTTCTTGAATTATATTTTTCAAATGAAAAATTACCAACAATATTTGTACAGAATCTTTCAAGGAATAAAATAAGCCCACAACATTAGGATTGAATGAGAATTTTAACGTTTACCTAAAGAGAAAGCCAAAAAATTAACCTCTCAATAACTATTGTTAAATAAACAATTTTGACGACATATATTTTTTTCTGAAGTTCGCCTTTGATTCTCTTCCAAATTTAGTTACAATTAACAATGAAAATATTTTTCCTGATTTCATAAATAATTTTTAACCATGATGATTTTCGCCGCAAACCTTTATTTCAAAAATTCCCTGACTTTTCCCTGATTTTTTCCTGATTTTTCCATGAGCGATTTTCCATCTTCCATGAGAATTAATATACAGAGACCAGAATTTTAATCTTGTAACACTTTTAACATAGAATCTTCTATAAACGGAATAAGACATTTCCAAATTAAAATAAACAAATTGCATATTTATTTACTTATTTCAGGCAAAAAAGATGACTCTTCAACCATAAAACGTAAATTTTTGCCAAACAGTTGAATTTTCGACCAAAAAAGATAACTTTTTAACAAAATAGTTAAATTTTCAACAGAATAATTATATTTTCACAAAATAGTTGAATTTTTAACCAAGTTCTTGAATTTGCAACCTACAAAGATGAATTTTCCACAAAAGGGTCGAGTTTTTAATCACATAAGATTAAACTTTCACCAAAAACTGTTGCATGTGTAACAAAATTGTTAAATTTTCAAGTCAAAAAGACCATTTCTTTCAAAATACAGTTGAATGTACAACTGAAATAATAAATCTTCAACCCAAAAAAAAAAAATAAATTTCAACAAAGTAGTTGAACTTTCAAACCAGAAGTTGGATTTTCCGAGCGAGAATATGATTTTTCAACAAATACATATTTTTTAGCCAAGAAAGAAAAAAGGGTTTAGTAAAATTATTAAACTTTGGAGCCAGAAGACAAATTTTTGGTAAAACAGTTGCATTTTCAACCCAAAAAAAAAAATTTTTTGACAACAAAGTTTATTTTTAACCAAACAGTTGCATTTTTTTACCAAAAAAGAGGAAATTGCAACCAAAGTTTTCCACCAAGAAAGACGAATTTTAAACTAAAAAACCAACAAAAAAAAAAGTTTTCCAACAAAATAGTTCAACTTAAAACCAAACAACTGAATTTTTAACTAAAATGATAAATCTTCAACTGGAATAATTAAATTTTCAGTAAAAAAATCAGTTTTCAACCAAAGAGATGAATTTTTAATTAAACTGATGAATCTCTAACAAAACAATAATTTTTTAACAAAGTGGTTCAACCTTTCACCAAGTAGTTAAATTTCCAACAAAAAAATATAAATTCTTAATGAATAATGTAATAGTAAGCAGATATTTCAACCAAAACATATTGAAAATTTTGATAAAAAACAGTAGAATCTATCTAAAAAGGATGAATTCTAAAGAAAATAGTTGAATCCTCAACCAAAGAAGATTAATTTTCAACCAGACAGTTGCATTTTTAACTAAAATCGATGAAATTTCTACCTAAAGAGATGGATTTTTAAACCAAAAAGAATTACTTCTTAACAACATTGATGAATTTTTAACCAAATAATAGATTTTTTCAACTGAAACGCGCTAACAAACAGGCCCGTCTGCAAAAAACCTTGTCAAATCACGGCGTGTCCTCAAACACGAAAATATTAACACACAAAGAGCTCAATAACCTTTTTATTTTTCAATTAAAAGAAAACATGGAAGACCTTCCCAGCTGTTTATTAGCTCTATTGAACTGTGGAAAAAGCAGGCAAAAAGATTTAATTACTTGATGAAAAAAATAACAAATATGGATTTTGACCCACTTCTAAATCCAACTGAACCATAATTCTCGAGACATGAGCAAGGTCAAAACAAAATTAGTTTAAGCCAATAAAACGCATTTCCAAAATTAAGCACTTATGCCCTAGGATCCTCTATTTGTTTAGAGTGCCTCTTATAGAAATTTCCTAAATTTTGCAACATTTTCCAATCAAATTCGCTAACTTGACTTTTCCCTGACTTCCAGGTTTTTGCCAACCTGCCACTGCATCCTAAAAACGTTTTTATTCCAAAACATAAAAAACAATGTTCTCAATGCCAGGGAGTGACCACAGGAAAGAATTAGAAAATTGAAATGAAATGTTATCACTCTCGCACAGAGAGAAAATGTTTGCTTGTTTTCTCAATCTATCGATTAGTGGAACGACGGATCGAATCGTAATCGTGCGTGTACGTTCAAAGGCCGCGTGTTCCGCCGCTTTATTTCAGCCTTCCCATCTAATTTTTTTTCTTTTTTGCCTTCTCTTCCTCCTGGGCCCTTCACTTCCTCATGTCTCCTTTCGCCTCTCAATATTCTATTAGCAATTACCGACGAAGTAGTGGTGCAGGCGCACGCACTTCTTGGTACCACATCATGCCGCATGGTTTATGAACCGCCTCACCTTATGGGAGTACAATGTCGTGCACACGCACGAGAATCTGTAAAGGGTGTGTATGTATGGCATGGTGATGATAATTAATCAACCTCAACACCACGGTGGCGCCCTCAGCGCTCCCAACAAGTAAAACGTAATAACCGTGCGAGTTGTGTGGTCCATCCTTGTCCTTCTTCCTTCCTTGGTCCACGGCTCACGAAAGAGTCACTCTTTCGTGAGCAGATCTTTTAAATAGGGACAGCTCAAAAGATCCTTGAGTTGATCTCCAAATTCCTTTCGGAAGAGAGAGGAAGAGAGATTAGGTTTCTGGAGGTGGCTACTTGGCTTTCAAGTTGGACTTCTGATGGACAACTGTACACAAACAGTCATGAATCATGACAATTATGAAAGAGGCACAATAGCTAGGATTTGGTACTTGTGACTTGTAACGTTAGCAAACGTAGAGGGACGCATGAATATTCTCGAAATTCCATTTCACCTAAGTTTTATTTGACCGAAAATCCAGTCTTAATTGTCAAGTGACATATCCTCTATTTTTCCTAACTACCAGCTCTCATCATTTTTAATAAACCGAATCCTCATTTGGCATAACTAAATTTCTGTGACATGGTAATAATTCCAGGAAGTGGGAATTATGACAAATGGCGATTTGTGTAAATGAATACTAATAGGTTATGTGATTATTCGGGAAAATAAAAATGATGTCAAAAGATAAATCAGAGTGTCTAATGATCAGGAATGTTGAAAATCCCTGGTGTTTCCTGGTTTTATCACGACCACAGTTTTTTCCGCTGACCAATTTAAGGATGTCTGTTTATAATTTGTTCCAAACCAACGTATAGAAATGGAAATTTTAACAATATACAAACACAGAAGAGAGCAAAAAACATTCGTTCATTTACATGTGCCAAACTTATCCTCAATCAGAGACTGACTTGTTTGTCAACATGGAGAAAAATGAGTCTGCTAATGTTATATGATTTTGAGTTAAAATAGGGACCGCATTGATTTTCTTTAAAGCTTACCGAGTTCCCTGCAGAGTTTACCAAATTTTCAGTAATTTTATAAATCTATGGATACTTTTTGTGGAAATGACAGACCTTTTTATTAAAGTTTATAGTTTGAAGATATCAACTTGACAGAAAATTTCAGTAAACGTTACAGAAAATATCCTTAAATTTATAAAATGGCTGTATGAAGTTATTTTGACAATGTTTCAAGAAGATATAGCAAAAGTAGTGCAAATTTTAATGGGTTTTGCAAGTTGAAAAAAAAATCTAAAATAATGAACATTTTGGAATGTCCTTCAGATGATTTTAAAGGAACATTGCTATAAAATCTCATTAAATTATCTCCATTATTATTGTGATAATTTTTGCTTGCATGGTGCAACATGTTTTAAGCTCAAACAAAAATTTTGTAAGAAATTAAACATTCTTCTGCTGATTTATTTAAAATATGTATTCATATGATTTTCATTATTATTTTCCTAAAGATGAGATGTTTTAGAATTTTTCTACCCTTCTTGTAGGAACTTTGTCAAATGCTTGTTGAGGTGAATTCGGCCGTAATTGCGAAACTTGGCTTTTATTTAATTATATTATTGAAAAATATGTTAAAAGTAACATGTAAGGATAAAACCCATTCATTTTCAGGATTTTATGGTAGCAAATAATTCTTAAATGCATGTAAATGAAATAAAAGGCAACAAAACTGGCTTCATCATGTGGGACTAAGGTTTAGGAGGATTATCTTATATAAGACTTGATTTCAATTTAAAAAAAAAATTGTAATTTTCTCTATTTTTTCAATATCATCTTAAATAATTGACAAACTGCCTTCATCTTTGCTTCTTTTGTAGAGAATTTTGATAGCTTTCAACCTATTTATAAGAAAACAATTGTTAACTCACATATAAATAACATCAAAAGAACTTGAACAACCTTCGAAAGACCATACAATGAAAAGAAGATAAAGTAGAAAAAGTTAGATTTTGCGAAGGAAGGCAAAAATTCCCAATCCAAGATAAAATTTCCTGGATTTTCTCCGGTCTTTTCGGTGAAATAACATTTCCGGGGAATATTAGGTTCTATGGACATTTAAAAAAATGAGAATGTTGTTAAATACCATTTCGATAAAATAGAAATTAAGTCAAATGAAAATTAGCAAACGAAAATATTATGGTTAATAGAAATGTGAAAAAAAGAAAATTATGCCAAATGAGGATTCGGTATAATATAAATTATATGATAACTGGTACACAGAATAAGAATTTATATTGAGCCAAGAAATTATCTCTACGAATACGGACAATACAATATTTTCTTTATTTGCGAGAATATTTCTTGTCTCAACAAAATGTACTAGATTGCAAAAACTTAATTTTCTTTGTTTAAGTACATTTTCTTGTGACATACAAATTTTCTTAGACCATGAAAACAATGTATCGTCCATATTCATACCGATATTTTCTTGATTCAATGCTAATTTTTTTTCGTAACTATAGTTTGGACCAACAGAAGTTATGTCAGTTGATAATTCGAAAAAAAATTATGACAAATGGCTGTTCTGATTGTCCCAATTATCCGATTGCTGTACTGATAATTTGATAATTATATTATTAGCAGTTCGAGCGTAGAGGCAGCTTCGCAGCTGATGAATGCACTCCATCTAGTACGACGGCGCCCATCCTAGTAAAACCGAGCTAAGCGCTGCTTAACTTCGGTAATCGAACGAAAAGCCTTTAACGATTACATCTGTCCAAGTGGACACACGAATTAGTGGTAATTTTTAATAGTAATAGTAATATTCTGTTTCCGTTTCTAGGGAAACGATACAACTGCATGTATTAAATACAACAATGATAAAAGAAAGAAATAAAACGAAACTTTGGTCTCTCAGTTTGAACATGTAATGCAGAATTTGAAATATCCAACATTTGTTTGTAGGATATCTAGTGACTAAACTGACTTTATAGAAGAGATTCGTTTTTCGTGATGGCCTGAAAGGGAAGAAGAACGTTCCT
Organism: Andricus curvator; assembly: GCA_932195095.1. NCBI lineage: Eukaryota > Metazoa > Arthropoda > Insecta > Hymenoptera > Cynipidae > Andricus > Andricus curvator. The sequence continues at coordinate 349,337 of CAKNYM010051823.1, read as the reverse complement.
TAATTTCTTATTGTGTATTAACATGCTACACGTGTGATCACGCAAGCCAGTATCTCGGCTTAGAGTTTTGTTTTGTACCAAGGATGACCCCTTGTGGGAGAATGCAGCTGCGCATTTCTGATAATGCGATTTGCACTGACGATTCGCGATGCAATGTGTGCATTACGCTTTGTCACGTTATCGACATCGCGACGTTTGCACGTAAAACACACGCGACATCCCACCTCAATTAGCATTTAAGCCTTTTTCTTTTCCTTACGTCAAAGCGTTTATCTAAGAGAATCTTTGAATACTTTTCTAATGATTTTAAGGAAGATGTTGAGGTTCTTTTAAAACTTTATTTGATCTCAAAGTTTCGCCCGGCGACGCCAGGCCTCATCAGGAATACATTACATAATTGGAAGGAACGTCTAACAGTCATAGTTATGGAATTGATAATTATGATGAGAGGGTTGACAATTACAAAAGAGTTATTCTTAATGAATGTTCTTTAGGAAAAAGGCTTGTTTAATTGTTATTTTCTACTTCACTTCCGGACATGCAGAAGCATTTTATTGAATGATCCTTAACAATTTGGGGCAGCACTCCACATTGCTAGGGTGCCTGTCCAAAAGTAGTACTTTTCTAACAATTTTCTCGCTAAAGGATTCTTGCATCCTTTTTTTTCAAATGAGAAAAGTATTGGAGAAATATGGGTATATCGTAGCCACTTAGTGTAATTAGACATTTCATGAAATGTATAATCTAGACAGTTCATGAACTGCTAGCGGATTGTATAATGATTGACAGTTACACTATCTGTCTAAAATTTTTAACCGTTTCATAAACTGCGCAAGCACCTTTAGATAGTGAGCCTAAAAGATCAAAGTTTCCCTATCTGTCGAACCATAATTCGACTATAATTCTAGCCATTTCATGAAACGACGAAAGTTCTATCAAGCAAACATGGAAAAAAATTTGACAGTCTTGTAAAATTTTGGGTTGAATTTGTGAAAACCTATTCGATGTGAAGGCATCGTGGAACCAAAAAAATCTTCTTCACGATGAAAATGTGAAAAATTGATGTTTTATGAAAACTGTTCCTTTGCATCAGCAATCTGAATTGCTGCATTACTAAGATAGCTTTGAAAATTCATTTATTGCGATTGTTCGAAGTTTGACACCAATGGTTTTTCAATTAAAAAAAAAAAAAAAATTCATACATTTTTCTTCTCTGGATAGTGTAATAAAGTTCATTGAATATAGATTTGAGTGATTATTAATCATCAGTGAACCCCAGGTTGTGATTGTTTTTGAAATATTAATTTTGTTCAAAGTCAAGGGAGCATTTTAAGCATAGGGATTTTGTGAAAAATTTATTTCCTTCTCAGTCTGAAACTTTAACTCCCTTCAAATCAGGTTATCCATAGCAATTCCGAGAAACAAAATTCTAGGTCTTTTCCAGCTTGTCGATGTCAATAAATCAAGGTTTTCCAGGTTTCCTTTCTTGTAAATCAGATACTGAAATAAACGTTTGCTATATAAATGTAAAAAATTATCTATTACATTTTTATTGGCCAACAATTTGTGTACTGTTGCATTTTATTAAATACTTTAGTAATAGAAATTATTAAGAAATTATCATCTTTTTAGAAATATTAAAAATTCTACTTTGAAAGCTATTTCAGAATTTTAATATGTTTCGAAAATTGTGACTTACCCAACTGATGATGTCGAGATTCAAAATAAAATTTACGGATCACTAACAAATTTTAGGTAATTAATTTTGAAATCTTTTAACATATTTGTGAGATCTTTTGAAATCTTTAAGATGTAGTACAGAGCCTTTGTTGAATATTTGAAATTTTTGAAATCTTTGTGAAATATTTTTAAATCTTTGAGATGTGATGTACTAAGCCTTAATTAAGTATTTTAAATCCTTGAAATCTTTGTGATATCTTTTTAAATCTTCTAAGATCTTTAGAAACCTTTTGAAACCTTTTGAATTCCATTAAATCTTTTGGAATCTTTGAAACATTCAAAATCTTTGTTAAATTATTTAAAAGGTTGTAAAATAATCTGAAATGGTTTCAAATTTCTTGAAATCCTTAATAGCTGTTGTACATGCCTTAGTGAAATCTTTTGAATCCTTGTGAAATATTTGAAATTCTTGAAATCTTTGTAAGTTCTTTAAAATCTATTGAAATCTTTGAAATCCTTAAAATATTGATAAAATATTCTAAAATCTTCTAGAATATTTCAAAACCTTTTGAAATCCTTCAAATCTTTCTGAAAAGTTTTGAAATATTTAAAAGCTTTTGGAAATTTTTTGAAATCATCTAAAATATTTCAAAATCTCTGCAATCTTTAAAATCCTTTGAATATTTCAAAATCTTTTGAAATCATATAAAATCTTTGAAATCATTGTATCATTGTGTAATCTTTTGTAATTTTTGAAATCTTCGTAAAACCTTTAAAATCCTTGAAATTTTCAAAATATTTAAAATTTTGGTGAAATCATTTGAAATTTTTAAAAATAATTTGAAATCTTTTGAAATCACTTAAAATCTTTGAAATCTAATGTACATGCCTTTTTGAAATCTGTTGAATCCTTCTTAAATTTTTGAAATCCTTGAAATCTGTATGAAATCTTTGAAGCCTTTGTGATATCTTTGAAACCTTTGTGAAATCTTTTCAAACCTTTGAAATCTTTGTGAATTCTTCTGAAATCTTCTGAAATCATTGTGAAATCCTTGAAATCTTTGGAAACCTTTTTAAATCATTTGAAATTTTTAAAATTTGACTACAGCGCTGTTTTTTAAATATTTGAAACTATCGAAATCTTTGTCAGATCATTAAACTCTTTGTGGAATTTTTTGTAATTTTGTTCAATTTTCAACCAAGTAGTTAAATTTTCAACCAGAAAAGGCGAATTTTCAACTAAATATCTGAACTCTTTACAGATTTTTTTTACCAAATGAGATTATTTTCAAACCAGAAAAAAAACACTTTTCAACAATAGAGTTGAATTTTTGAGCCAAAGATATGAATTTTCAAGAAAAGAGTTAATTTTAAATCTAATAGTTGAATTTTCTACCATTCCAACAGAAAGTTAATTTTCAACCAAATAGTTGAATATTCTACCAAAATATTTTAATTTTATATGAAAAAATCAATTCAAAACAAAATAACTGAATTTTCAACCAAAGAGATGAATTTTCAACTAAAATGATGAATCTTCAACAAAACAACTGAATTTTTACCAAAGTAGTTCAACTTTCAACTAAGTAGTTACATTTTCAATCAGAAAAGACGAATTGTCAACAAAATAGCTGAACCCTCAACCAAATAAGATCAATTTTTTACCAAAATAGTTGAAAAAAGAGATTTTTTCACCAAAAGTAATAAGTTATGAAACGAAAAAACCGAATTTTGAACCAAGAAATTTTTTTTTTACATATTATTTAAGTTTCAAACCAAAAAGACGAATTTTCTACAAAATAGTTGATATTTCAAGCCAAAAGGATGAATCTTCAACAAAAAAGTTACTTTTCAACCAAATAGTTGGAATTTCTAGTAAAATATTTTAAATTTCTACCAAAAAAACAAATTTTGAAACAAAATAGTTCAATTTTCAACCAAGAAATAAATTTTCAAATGAATTTATGTATCATCAACCAAACAACTGAATTTTTAACAAAGTAGTTCAAGTTTCAACCGTTTAATTAAATGTTCAACCAGAGAAGACAAATTTTCAATAAAATAGCTGAACCCTCTACAGAAAGTTGAACTTTCTACCAAAATAGAGAAATTTTCAGCAACAAAAAAATGAGCTTTTTACCAAAAAAGATAAATTTAAAAACGAAAAAGCCAAATTTTGAACCAAGAAAGAAAAAAATGTCCTATAAATTATTGAATTTTCAAACCAAAAAGACGATCTTCTTCGACATAGCTAAATTTTCAAACCAAAAATATGACTTTTCAACAAAAAGCTTACTTTTCAATTAAATAGTTGAACTTCCTACCAAAATACATGAATTTTCAACCAAGTATTTATTTGTTATTTATTTATTTATTTCAACCAAAATAGAAATACAATTTTCAACGAAAAATATAATAGTTGATATTAATTCAACCAAAAAATTTAACCAAAAAATGGACGAATTTTCAACAAAATTGCTGAATCCTCAACCAAAAGAGATTAATTTTCTACCCATAACTAACCCAAAAAACTCTCTCAATAGGAGATATAAAAAAAGTAACTTTAAAGTAACTCAAATTAAAGTTCCAAGCTACTGCAAAAATCGTAACTAAGTTACGTTACAAATTACTTTCTGAAATAGTAGCGAAGTTACCCTGAAAGTTACAAATAACGTAACTTTTTATTAATAGTGTCATCTACAAAAATTTTGTTTGCCATATAGTTGAGCTTTTTATAAACTTTGACTCTCAAAGAATTTAAATGCGAAATTAAAACTTAATTTTGTTTCATTAATAATTTATAATAATTGACTAAAAAGTGACAAAATATCAACCGGAAATTCCGATTTTTTAAACGAAACCTGTGGCGCCCTCATGGCTTGAAACACATGATGTGACGTCACGCGCCGCCAAATCTGAAGAAAATACATAACCAATTTGATAAAAACAATCGAAATAATTAATATTCAACGCTTTTTAGCTAAAATGGTTTATTTTTATGGAGTATCAGTATACCTGGATACGTTGAAACCAGTTCGGATGATTTTCCAAAAGTGATTACACTTATGATAATTAAGCGATTTTTCTTTTTCAAATATAAATGCGAAAAAAGTTTTTTTCACACTATGCTGGTATTATAAGTGATTTTAGAGCATATAATTGAATATTCAGAAATAAAAAAAAATTAGTGGATGACCCTATTCAGTTACTTGTAACAAGTTAGTACCCAACACTGATTAAAATTTCTTTACCATTAAAAAAAAAAATAAAATGCCCCAGGGACTAGAACTATATTTTCATCTTTGCATGGCCTTATTCGTGGAGTTGTTTGGGATTTTTGCGATGGCCTTTATAGAGACCTAGGGGCACATACAGCGTAAGATAAATGACGGGGACCAGGGAGGAAAAGAACGAAAGACTGAAGAGAAGGCGAGAGTAGGGTAGAAAAAAAAGAAGATGAACGAGAAGACAAGGCCCATGTTGTGGGTGGACGTCGATTACAAGCCTGTCATTTTACATGTTAGGCGTGAAAGGAGCAACGCCAAGGAGAATATCGCTGTCCTGACGTGATTTGTGAATCCAGATTTTAGCCAGTTGCTTTCGAAAATAAAAAAATAAAATCACATATCAATTAATTTTTTAATTAGAACCCTGATAGGAAATTTTTAACAGAAAATTACAGATCGCTATTGCAAAAAAGCTTCTATGTTTAAAATTTAAAGGAATGGTAGAATATTGAAAGACAATATTCAATAATCGTTATTATAGAACAAAAAAACCTTTCGTTTGAAGTTTTTTTTTCAAATATATAGCAATCGATTGGACACCATATATGTCATTTAAAATTATGTTATTCCAATGTCCTCAAAACTTGTCATCCTAGCTCGAAAAAGAACAACTTTTTGACTGAAAATAAAAATTGAACAATTGAGGAAGAACTGATCACGGTAATTGAAAATAAAAGATTCGAACTCTTGGAGATAACATTATTTCATTTGAAGTTATGAAAACTGAACCGCAAATTAAGATACTCAAAGTGAAATACATACTTTTGAAATAAGCTTGAAAAAATTTTAATTCAAATGCTCAATAATTTACGCGTATAAAATTGAAGCTTTTAACACATTTTGATTGAAATTTTTTTGATGAAAGCCGTTGAACAGCAAGAATTTTTCCTACAATTTTGTTAAAATCCTGCAAAAGTAAAAAAAACTACCTTAAAACCATCCAGATTCTTTTTCGAAAATTTTGGAAATCTTGTTAAATATTCTTTCAAGATTAATTAAAAAAAAAAATTATTGTTAGTTTTTCTAGGAATTTTGATACAAATATTTTATTAATTTAAAACCTTTCAAAATACTTAAAAAAATTATAATGTTGTGTTCGAAATCTTCCAAAATCTACATTGTCTTTTAAATGGTTCGAAATCTTTTCAAGTTTTCCATCATTTTCAAATCTTTCCAAAACTTCTAAATATATTTTGAAGTTACTTAATTATTATCAAAATGAATAATTATTTAATTTTTCATTTGTTAATCAAAAAAATTTCTTTCATCTTTTTAAATATTCTCTTAAAATTAATTTTTCAAAATGAAAAATCATTAAAAATTTTCCCAGCATACTTAATATTTTTTTTAATTTTCTTGTAACATGTAAAGATCCTTAAAAGGCTTCAAAATTTCATTTCGAAATCTTCAAAAATCTAAATTTAGTTTTTCATTTCTCGATATCTTTTCCAGTTTTAAATTAAGTTTGGACCCTCTCAAAACTTGTAAATATCTTTGAAACTCAATTTTTTTTCAAATGGATAATATTGTTAAGTTGTTATTCATGCATCAAAATTCAATAAGTTGGCTTGCATATTAAAAATTTGTTAAATAAAACAGCTAAAATTGTAACGTTCGAAGTTTAAATTTAACACTGTGAAATATTAACGATTCAAGGCTTTCTATTTCGAATAATTCCGTTTCAAATTGTTCAGTTTTCAGAATTTGATTTGTAATTGCTCATTTCAAATGAAAAGTAAAATATTGCTAAATAGTCAAAAAAAATGTCATCCTTAATTAAAAAATTTTTAATTAAATGGTAAAAAATGGAATATTGATTGAAACAATATTTGAATAGGATTTGGAATTGAATAAGAGCGTTTAATTATGAATCTATTACCTTGATATCATTTTAAAATTAAGAATAGTTTATAAAGTTTCAATCGAACGCTTACATTTGTTTAACTACTGAGGCTTTCAAATTGAAAATTTCTATTTTATCATTAAAATCTGTAACTTTGCTTAATTTTGAATAGATTCAGGATCGGCCTGTAAAATCAACTTTTGTTCAATTTTCAATAATAATCCAACTATAGCCTCTAGCACAGCCGAAACACACCCCAATTCAACAACTAAGAATCGAAAAAATCATAAAAAATGACATAACTACCAAACTAAAAATGTTACTGTTGATCACAAAAATGATGCCCAGAAAACACCTGGAAAACACCCTCTTTCAACCCCTAATAATAGAAAAAATGATAAAAATACCGTAACTTCCAAAAATAAAATGTTAGGGTTTAAAATAGCTCCACCTGTGCCCCAAAAAAATTATGTTTGCCTAGATTTTCTGGAACACCCTTGTTTTCTATCCCAGGATATTAAAAAGTCGAAAAAATTCTGAATAGACCCTAACTTTGAGACATAAAATTTTATGACTTTGGATGGTTCCACTTAATGTCTGGAAATACCAGAAAAAATCATTTCCCTAGCTTCTTCCAGATCACCACCTCCATTGGCTACCCTCAAGATATTGAAAAATAAAAAAAAATATAAAAGATGCCCAAATTTCGAGACCTGCAATTTTACGGCTAATTTTATCTAGCTAATGTATCTAGATAATTTCTACATGGCACAATTTAGCTAAAACAGCTAAATATTCAGGTAACACAGCTAGAAATTTAGGTAACACAGCTATATTTTCTTAGAAGACGAAATCCGGCTAAACGTCTAGTTGGGACAGCTAAACCATTTTTTTCAATGTATAGTATGTAAACCTAATTTACCCTACATTGACTTCAAAATCTTCGCGATTTTCCCAAAATATGGAAGAACAACAGTATTAAATGTATTATAATCTTCTCTATTTTATTTTGATCATTGTTTTTGTTATTAATATAATTTATTCTGTTATGCTCACGTTTTTCAATAAAATGAAGAGGATCATGGTTTAAAAAAATAATTTGTTTACATAGTTCCATATTTTTTTCATGGAAAACTGGATTTGATAATTTAAGAGCTCTATCAATCAACTTTTTAATAATTCCCATCTTATTTTAAATAGAATGATTTGAGAGAAAACTGAGTGTTCTTTCTGAGCAAACAGTTTTCCTATGCCAGTCAGTAATAATATGTCTTTCATCAGTTCTAATTAAAGTCATATCAAGAAAATTTAATTTTCCTTCAGTTTCAATTTCAACAGTAAATTGTAATCTTGGGTGTGTACTATTAAAAGCATTAAGAAGAAAATCAACATTATTTTTATGTACACTAAGTAGTGAGTCATCAACATATCTTGCATAAAAATCACTTTTTTGAAAAACTTCATTCTCTAAATCCTCCATAACTATTTCAGCTAAAATAGGAGAGAAAACTGATCCTATTAGAACATCTTTATTATTATTGTTATTGAACATTATTATTGAACTTTATTCAATTCAATTCAACTATCAAACATCGTTCCAAACTTTTGTTTGTAAAAATTAATATTAAATTGAAATATACTGAATGAAAAACATAATTTATCGCATAGAGAAATTGTTGTTCAGGAATTGTGGTATTAATTTCACTCGAATTACAACGTTCTTTTATGGCAATTTCAACTCTTTCGTACGGGATATATAGAAACACAGCTATTACGCCAAAAGAAACAGATATGTGATCCAAAGGTATTATTACATTATAAATTAGCTTAAAGAAAGCATGACTATTTTGAATTGAGGTTTTTGAGATTTCTATTGATTTTTTAATAATTTGACTCAATAATTCTTTAAATTTTCAAGTTGGAGAAGCTATTGTTGAAATAACTAGTCGCAAAGGGTATTCAGTTTTTGAGCCTTAACAAGGCCATAGGCTAAGGAAAGATTAGTACTCGTTGTATCAATATCACATCTTTCAATATTATTACCTAAGTATTTATTAGTTCTCATTCTTTCTAAAATTTCAAAAGTCCCTTTTAAAGCATTTTGGTGGGATTATTAGGAATCAATTGAAAACTATCTTCATCATTAAAGATATGCAACATTTTTTTAATATAAACATCTTTATGAATCGCTATAGCGATTATAGTAATACTTCCTTTATCTGATTTTGTGATCATTAATTCTGGATGATTTTTTAAGAAAATTTTTCTTTAAATGAAACCCTCATTTAGTTATTTTTCTAATCAAGTTTTCGGATTATCGTTGTTTAAAAAATCATTTGATAAACCCATAAATTTTGATCTTTTATCAATTTTATTATCAGATATCTTTTAAATATTGGATTTAATTTCTTCAATCATTTCAAGTGATTGAATATAATTTTTTTCACCAAATTTGTTGCCAAAACCATCACCTAATCTCAGATTGTCAATAACTCTGTGTGGAATAATTACATTAGAAATATTCAAAAACACAGGGGTGTGGTTGATCTTGGAAAAGAACTGTGTGAATGTTTGAATGCAACTTTTGTACATCTACTTGCTCTTCAGGAATGCTGAACAATTTTCGATCATGTTTCATATTATCTTTAAGGGCATTTTAATTCAGTTTTGTTTCCCTTTCAAAGCATTCTTTGATAATAAAGAAGGGGACTCGTTGCTTAAAATTCTCAATAATATGTTTTATATTAACATTCAATAAAATGTATCTGTGACTGGCAATCCTTGAAAGACAAATTTAAGAGAGATTTTTTTAATTTTTCAGTATTCATATCGAATTTTCCTTTATTTCTTCTGTTTTTGAAATCAAAACTAACCTTTTGCTTCCTCATAGAGGAAGCTTTATAATGTTAACATTTTCCAAAAATTTTAAATTCATTAAATTAAACCTTCCTCAATTTAGAAACGTCTAATACAATGTTCTAAGCAATTGTCCGGATGTGTGTGTAATGCATAATATTTGAAAACACGGTCTTTTATAGTAAATCTTTTTTCACTAACATAATTCAAAATTGATGCAAGAACGGAAAAGATTCCTTGATTCGAAGCAAGTCGATTGATCTATAATATTGATACACTTTATTGAAAATTAAGGACATTATGCTCATTTATAATATTTGAATCATCTGTTTCAAACAGGAAAACTTTTCTCATCAACATAATTCAAAGTGGACCCATAAATAGAAAATACTTTTTGATAATAAATTTTCAAATAGAATAATTCTGACAATTTTTGTGAAGAAATCATAAAGCTGAGAAAGGGATAGGGTGCGACAGAACTTTTTCGTTCCCTTTTCCAGCTCGAGAAATTATCATTTCATTGCAAAATTTGATTTGTCTGATTTGTCTTTGTATTTAAAAAATTGTTTGTATTGTTTTGTAATTTTGCATTTTTGTGAATTTCTATTTTTAAATTAATCAAAATGAAGACTTTAGTTCGTCCATCATTGAAAAAAAAATGCTAACGAGAAGCAAAGTGCTCGTGAAATGAGCACCATATAATTATAAATACAAAGTGGAAACACTCGAGATCGAATTCACAGACAGTTTATTGATGTCAAAAATTTTCTCAAGAAAAATGCCATGAATTTTGCATTTGATGAAAAAGTCTTTTTGTAAAATTGTTGATCCTAACTTTTTACTAATTAAGTAAAATTCTTTGATATTTTTCACAGGTCCTCCAGTCACCATTGCAGCTAAACGGGAACTATCGTCCTAGAAATTTTCGAAGCGTATCATACCTGTAGTTTTTCACAAGCCACTTTCTCACAGAAAATCAAGCATTTACCGATTTTTGCAACGACTTAAACTTCTTCAAGTAATATTAATCGAGGTCCTACGGAGCGATTAGCCACTATAATCTATTAATTAAGGCGCGATTAGCTCAGAGGAAACCGCCGATCGTTGCTGAAGCCTTTGGCTTGTGTGCTTGATACACCTGTGCCAGTGGATACCTGAATCATCGAACACACTTTTACACTAAATATTTTACATTTACATACATAGTCTTCCAGGCACGGCCGCTTTCACGTTAGCCTGCTGTAATTAGTCGTATAGAGAATTTTATGAGTGACTCTCGACTTCGTCATGGCCGTAGCTGCCAATATTGCGGTGTACGGTACTCGGATCGGTCGTTTTGCAAATTGAATTCTCGAGATGGCATGGCGCGAGACTCAGTACAGGAAAGACACGTGTCCACATGTACAAGTACGAGGGCCCGTTGTCGTAAAGCCGCGTATTTATTGGCGACCGTAATCGGCCGATCGGCGTTTAATACCAATTACCGCGACATCCGCATCCGCGAGAGCGTCGAACCAACGATTTACGGCGGTCGCCTTCCTGTGCCCATGCCAGTCTGGATTTCCATGCTCGCAAATTCCCAGGTCCAATGCACAATAAACCGATCCTTGACCGATTGCGTCAGGAATTGCGAAATTATTGCGTCGACTTTTTCCTTATTAAGCTGGTACAAGCAATTTAGTCCATTCGGTATTTACACGATTTCTACAAATCAAAGAAACTTGTTTAGCGAAGAGAAATATTGTTTTATTTTAGTAAATAACAGGGTTCAGAGTGCAAAAAGAGCTAAAAAAATAAATAGTGTCATTTTCTCAAGAGAAGGGGGTAACCCACTAGACCGCTCGGTTATCCGAACTGGTAGTTTGGTTTTTTCCGAGTAATCTGCAGTAATCCACTTGTTATCCAATGTAATCCAATTCTGCCGAGGAAATTGACAGTTCGAATCTTTATTCGCATGTATCGCGGATTCTCATTCATTTTCTGCATTTTTTCTTGTTGTTCTTGACTAATTTGCATACGATCTTTTCATTTGTCCAAGAAGAATTAAAAAAAAATGTTGATTAATTATCTAAAATGCAGTTAACGGTGTTGATTCGGATGCTGAAATTCGAGAAAACGCCGTAACGGGCAGTTACGGCTCTCTTCGAATTACGGACCTCAGAATTAGGCCTGCCGTGATTTAAGAGAACGCCGTTCACGGCAAAAGAATATAATAACTAATAATAAGTGCAGTTATGGCGTTTCTCGAATCACAAACCTTTTTTCTCGGGGTTCGATGATTCCGGAGAACGCCGTAAGTACTTACGGACCTCTCCGAAATCATGAAGGCTCGAAATCGCCGTCCAATTATTTTGGTAAAGTCCGTAACTGCCCGTTACGGCGTTTTCTCCAATTTTGAGGTCACGTATTTAGTCGTCTCTGATTTACGCCTGCAGTTAACGGTCAGTTACGGCTCTCTCTCAAATCACAATTTGCCAATCTTTGCAGTTAACGGTGTTTTCCAAAAATTGTGCAATAATTATTTTTAAAGTTATTAACAATTAAAAAAAAATTATTTTAATAATCAGGTGTATCCTTTTTTCACGATTCCAACGATATAAAAAACTCATTTTTCGATTTCTTGCAGTTAACGGTGTTTTTCCAAATCATAAATCAACAGCCATACCACGCTGAAAAAACCAGTTCTCGTCAGATTACTGAAGTTAAGCAGCGCTGGGCGCGGTTAGTACTTGGATGGGTGACCATTCGAGAAAACTGAGTGCTGTTGGCACATCGTGGGTGTGGTGAGGCCACACTTGTAGTTATTTACTACAAGAAACTATCCACCTAGAAACACTACCCGAATTGGGTAGTGTCACGCCTACCCTGAAAGGGAAATGGCTTAATGGTATACATACGGCAGAATTGTATTCCGGAATAATACACTTGTTATTCAGAATAATACACATGTCATTCTGAAAAATCTACTTGTAATCCAGTTGACGGATTATTATTATTATTATTATTATACCATTAAGCCATTTCCCTTTCGGGGTAGGCGTGACTTGCTCGGTTGGAAAATAGTAATGTGTATATGGGTATATAGGTATATGTAATGTATAGCATTTGTGAAAATAAAACAAGAATTTGGTTGCCTTCTCATTTTTCTTTCCTCTTGTTCATTTTTGTCCAAAGAAACAAATTTTTTTTATTTTTAGGAATTGCAGTAGGAGCATTTTTTGGTGGTTGTCCAAATTTGATCGTTGGATTCTTGTTTTATTTTCAGGAATTCTATACATTAACTTGAGTATTGGACGTTGAACAGGATTTTGAATTTGATTTCAATCTAATTTAAAATTCTTAAATTTCAATCAATTTGTAATCCAAAAAATTTCAATTATTTAGGTAATATAAGTTATCTACTTGTAATCCACCTACAATCCAGGGTAATTTACTTCGAACCCAAGTTCTTCGAACTATTTTGTTACAAATTTGTTGTTCCTTTGTTGAAATACAATTTTATTAACTGCAAACTTAACTATTCTATTTTTGGTTCAAAGTTGATCTTTCTTAGTTGAAAATTCATTTATTTTGTTGAAAATTCGTCTTTTTTGGTAGAAAATTGATCTACTTTGCCAAAAATTCTTGATTTTTGTTAAAGGTTCAAATATTTAGTGAAAGGTTGAACTGCTTTGTAGGAAATTTACCAATTTTGTTCAAAAGTCATTTTTTGGTCGAAAATTTGTCTTTCTGGGTTGAAAATTCAACTATTTTGGTTGAAAAATCATTTTTTTTTGTTAGAATTTAACTATATTCTCACAAATTCACTTTTTTGTTACAAATTTGTTTTACTGACAATTTAAATATTCCATTTCCATTCGAAAATTTATCATTTTCAGTTAAAAATTTAACTATTCGGTTAAAAGTTTACCTACTTTTTTGAAAATTCAGTTTTTTAGTTAAAGATTGTTGATTTTAATTGAAAATTGTCTGTTTGAAAATTAAACTATTTTCTTGAATTCCATTTTTTTAGTTGGAAATTAATTTTTTGAAATGCAATTTTAACTATTTCATGTTTGGTGAAAATTTTCTTTCGTAGTTGAAAATTGATGTATTTTATCAAAAGTTCGTTTTTTTTTATGAAAAAATTAAAATATTCTTGCTTGAAAATTCATCTTTTTTGCTGAAAACTTAACTATTTTGATAAAATTGAACTATTTGGTTGAAAATTCTTTTTTTTTGCGTGTAAAAAATCAATTTTCTTGGTTGAAACTTCAACTATTTAGTTGAACTATTTTGTTAAAAATTCATTTTTGGCTGGTGATGCATAATTTCAGTTAAAAATTAATCTCTTTGTTAAAAAATGTACATATTTTGTTGAGAATTCTTCTTGGCCGGTAAAAAATTAATCTTCCTTGTTGAAAATTAAACAATTTGGTTAAAAAGTATTCTTTTTGATTGAAAAGTCAACTGTTTTGTTGAAAATTCATCTTTTGGTTGAGAATTCAAATATTTTGATGCAAATTTGTTTTATTTGGTTGAAAATACCCATATTTTGTTGAAAAATCGATGCTTCTTGGTTGAAAATTAATTTTTTTAACTAAAAATTTGCCTATTCCACTTTCAGTATAAAAATGATATTTTTTTTATGTAAATTCAGCTGTTTGGTTGAAAATTTATCTTTTTTAGTTAAAAATTTAACTACTTGGTTGAAAGTTGAACTACTTATATGAAAATTCTGTTTTGGTTGAAGAGTCTTGATTTAAGTTGAAAATTATTTGTTTAATTTAACTATTTTTTTGCAAATCCGCTTTTTTAGTTTAAAATTAATTTTTTTAAATGAAATTTTAACTGTTTCATTTATGGTGAACAAATTTTTTTCTTAGTTAAAAATTGATGTGTGAAAATTGATTTTCTTCAAAGTTTGTTTTATTTTATAAAAAAATTTAAATATTTTTGCTAGAAAATTCATCTTTTTGTTTAAAAACTGAATTATTTTGTTAAAATTGAACTATATTCTTACAAATCTGCTTTTTTGTTGACAATTTTTTTTTACTGAAAATTCAAATATTCCATTTCCATTCGAAAATGAATTTTTTTCAATTAAAAATTCAACTATTTGATTGAAAGTTTACCTACTGATTTCAAAATTCAGTTTTTCAGTTGAAGATTCTCGATTTTAATTGAAAATGGTCTGTTTGAAAATTGAACTATTTTCTTGAATTCCGTTTTTTTAGTTGAAGATTAATTTTTTCAAATGCAATTTTAACTATTTGATTTTTGGTGAACATTTTCTTTCTTACTTGAAAATTGATGTATTTTCTTGAAAGTTCGTTTTTTCGATAAGAAAATTAAAATATTCTTGCTTAAAAATTCATCTTTTTTGTTGAAAACTGAACTATTTTGATAAAATTTAACTATTTGGTTGAAAATTCGTTTTTTTGTAGAAAATTAATTTTCTTGGTTGAAACTTCAGCTATTTAGTTGAAAATTCATTTTTTGGTTGTTGATGCATAATTTCAGTTAAAAATTGATTTCTTTGGTTAAAAAGGTACCTATTTTGTTAAGAATTCGTTTTTTTTTTGGTAAAAAATTAATCTTTTTCGTTGAAAATTAAACAATTTGGTTAAAAAGTATTCTTTTTGGTTGCAAAGTCAACTGTTTTGTCAAAAATTCATCTTTTGGTTAAGGATTAAAATGTTTTGATTGAAATTGGTCTCATTTGGTTGAAAATGTAACTATATTTTCTTGAAAAATCGTTGCTTCTTGGTTGAAAATTAATTTTTTTGACCAGAAATTTAACTATTTCACTTTTAGTATGAAAGTTATATTTTTCCGTTGTAAATTCAACTGTTTGATTGAAAATGTATCTTCTTTAGTTAAAAATTTAACTACTTTTTTGAAAGTTAAACTACTTGTAGGAAAATTCTGTTTTGGGTGAAGAGTTTCGATTTAAGTTGAAAATGGTTTGTTTGAAAATTTAACTATTTTCTTGCAAATCTGCTTTTTTAGTTGAAAATTAATTGATTCAAATGAAATTTTAACTGTTTCATTTTTGGTGAACAATTTTTTTCTTAGTTGAAAATTGATGTATGAAAATTGATTTTCTTAAAATGTCGTTTTTTTATCAAAAAAATTAAATATTTTTGCTTGAAAATTCATCTTTCTGTTTAAAACCCGAATTATTTTGATAAAATTTAACTATTTGCTTCAAATTTCGTTTGTTTTTTTGTAGAAAATTAATTTTCTTGTTTCAAAGTTCAACTACTTAGATAAAATACTTTGTTAAACATTCATTTTTTAGATGCAGGTGCATAAATTTAGTTGAAAAACCATCTCTTTTGTTGAAAATTCAACTATTTGGTTAAAAATTCGTTTTTTCGGTAGAAAATTAATCTTCTTTGTTGAAAATTAAACAAGTTTGGTCAAAAGTATTCTTTTTAGTTGAAAAGGCAACTATTTTGTTGCAAATTTGTCTTGTTTTGTTGGAAATGTAACCAAATTTGGTTGAAAAATCGTTGCTTCTTGGTTGAAAATTAATTTTTTAAGTAAAAATTCAACTATTCCATTTTTAGTGTGAAAATGATTTTTTATCTTTATAAATTCAACTGTTTGCTTGAAAATTTATCTTTTTTATGTAAAAATTCAACTACTTTGCTGAAAATTCGTGTATTTTGTTGAAAATTGTTTGTTTTTTTCGGTAGAAAATTAACCTTCTTAGTTGAAAATTCAACTATTTGGTTGAAAGTTTATCTATTTTATTAAAAGTTCAACAATTTTGTTAGAAAGTATTTCTTTCTGGTTGAAAATTCGCATCAGTCTAGTTTAGGCCTCTTCTAAAAATTCCTTTACCAATAATTAAATCGTATAATACTTAAAAGTTCAAGTTTGAGGGCCTAAAAATTCTTTGAAACTCTTTCAGATCGTAAAAATACATTAAAATAAGTCAAAATCATTTGAAATTTCTTGGATATGAATAAAATAAAAATTTTTCATTACATTTCTCTTAAAAAACCTGTTGAAATAAAATAGGCTTATTTTCTGATATTGAAAACGTAAAATATTTGAAAATTCATAACAACAAATTTGAAATATTCAGAGTCCTAAAGTTTTTTTGAAATGAAATCTCCTAATTTTATGTGGAATCTTTTAAAACAACTTAGTCATGAAAATCCTTTGAAATTGTTTTATGATCTTAAAATTGTCGCAATCCGTCGAAAAACTGTTTAATTTATTTCCTGAAGTTCTGTAGAAATTCATTAAAACCTCTTAAAATCCCTTGAATCCTTTGAATTCTTTGAAAATCGTATTAAGCCATTAAGTAAATAAAATTAAACTTATTAATTAAATTTTTCTAAAATTTTCATTTTCTAATATTGAAAAAACAAACTATTTAAAAATCTACAATATCATATTTTTTAATATTATGAGTTTTTCTAATGTTTGAATCGAGTTAAATAATTTAAGAAATGATCAATTGTAGTTAGTAAGATATGTTTGAAAAAAACCTAATTTAAATATTGAGACAAAGAAATTATTCTTCAAATGAGTTTTCGATGGAATGCTCATATAACGAAATAAATCTTTTATTCAAGAAAGGACTTTCGTTGGCACAATAAACCATATCTTCAATTTTTAAAAAATAACCAAGAAATGGCTTTAAAAAAAAAGCTTTTCTTTGACATTTTTTCTAAGGACATTTTTATGGGTGTAACATTCCTAAAGTAAGTTTAAGGATATTTTCGCAATTTTCTTGTGAACGACGGACCGCATCTATAGCATACACGATTATAAAGTGACCAATAATTTTTCGAAAATACTTCTCTGACCGTTAGAAAAATTTGAATGTCTTAAAATTCTACTGATATACACTTATGTGACACTGAAATAAGGCCAAAAGTGTATAATAGTGTATTTACAGTCTCATTTCTGAATACATAACTCACAGAAAAAAGCAAGACATATCTTTTCTAAGTTTCACGTTTTTAAGATCTCATTCTGAGTCTCAAATTTTCTAAAAAGTTTTTAATTTAGAAGACTGTAATATGTCTCTGTTAAGTGTCTATCTCGGTATCTATCAAATTGTTGATTATTTTTTACGTGATAGTTCATAATAATATTTGGACGTTTCAAGTGAAGTGTAAAGTGTTTTAAATTCCTGACCTGTAGCAACCCAGTAAACTTCTTTCTATGTAATAAGTAGCATCCTATATACACACAAATAACATTTCTATTAGCACGATGAAAGAACGAATTACATGACTTTTCGCTCTTCGTGGCTGACTGCGTATCTAGCTGTATCCAGCAGAAAGAAATGTAAATTGTAAATTCGTCACTTAATTGATTGAACACATTAGCTCGAAAGTGTCGACTTCGAGGCGGTCTCGCACAAAAGGTAGAGTGACTCGAGCCCAAAGCTAGAGATTCGTCTCTGGACAAATAACAGATTCATTTTAGCGTTTAGCGTGCTGGACTTGCTACTGGTCAGGATAAACAGCCGGCGAGGAATAACAATAAAACCCTCGTCGTTCAGTGAGAGCAAATCTCGGGGTGGAAATTGTAAAAAAGCAGGCCGAAAAGGCAAAGCCCGGGAGCCACAGGAACGTTAACCGCCGGATATAGGTGCTAATTGTCAAGTCGGCCTCGAACGTTTCCTTTTTGGAGACGATTCGATCCAGCTAATGAGTTCGACAAATATGCTGACCTGCGTCGTCGTCCTCAAGATGTTTAAGAAGAAAGAGAGTAAGGAATTTAAAGTAATACCACATCTTGAGTTCGACGAAAAAAATCTCGTTATATTGTCTCAAAGAGTAAACAAGTGATACAAGATACCTTTTTTTACTTCTTTTCTGATGTATGGTATAAAACTGAAAGCAAGTATATGTATTTAAATTGTTTTTAAAAGAGCGATAGAAAAATAATTTTCAAATAACAAGGCCTCGGACTTATTTGAGAAATTGAAAATAGTGTCAACAGTAGCATTAATTTGGAAAATGCAGTGAAACCTGGATTTAGTGTCGGTTTTGGGTTTGACGGTGATCATAAATCGAGAGTTGAAGAACATAAATGGGCAGGGGCATGTGAACCGTTTCCGGTGGATTTTACTGCGTGATAAAAAATATTTTGAAAATTGTTCTTATTTAACGGAAATGAGGAAGAAAGTTTGCTGTGACACGTTAAATAAATGTGTTTCCTGCTTACGTACTTAAAACTTTTGCGGGCCGTTAAGCATTTCGTTTAAAATGAGAGCTTTCTATTCAATAATCGGTGAAGATGCTCTGTCGCTTGCTTGATTGAACCATTCGAAGACAGCAGCATCTAATAGCACATCACTTTTTTGCAACAAAACACCTCGCAAAACACTTCAAGTGGGAAGCACACACTTTTGCGTATAGTGCATAATGCGCATAATGCAGTTTCATAACCAGACATACGAAGAAGTTATCTAACAGAAAATCACTTTTATAAATATTAGATTAACTGTCCACGAGAAGCACAGTTTTCACAATTCTCACGTCAACAGCTTGAGATTACATAATACTACAGTGAGAGTCCGATGCTTGAAGTAGATCGAACCTCTCTTTCTACCATGTGAGATGGACAGAGATGATCCGATTGTGTTCCAATGACAAGTCACACTTTTCGTTTTGAAACAATCATACTCACTCTCTCTATCCAATACTTCTTCTTCTTCTTTGTTTTCTTTGTCGAATCGTAGAGCCTATTGGGTAGCTACAACAGCTTCAAAAATTCAAAATAAATTCGAATTTCAATGAACAATTAACAATAAATCTTATAGTAAATAATTAATTTCAAAACGTAGTTCAACATTTTTCATTCAAATATTCAACTTTCATTTTTGCTTAAAAATTGATCCTTTTTAGTTGTTGAAAATTCGTCTTTTTCACATGAAAATTAATTTCCAACTGAAAATATAACTACTCCGTTCTTAGTTAAAAACGAATCTTTTTAAGTTAAAAGATAAAAAGTTGTTCTTAGTCGAAAATTCATATATTTTGTTGAAATTTCGTTATTTTCGTAGAAGATTAAGATTTTTACATGAAAATTATTCTTCATTTTAAAAACTGAAAATTTGTCTTTTTTGGTAGAAAATTGATATTCTTGCTTGAAAATTTATATTTTTCGTTAAAAATTGGTTTTTGTTCTTGAAAATTAATTGTTTTTAATGAAAATTTAACCGTTTCATTTTCCGTGAAAAATTCATTTCTTTGATGGAAAATTGAAATATTTTGTTGACAATTCGTTTTTTTACTGAGAAATCAAGTTTTCAAAATAAAAATGTTACTAACCTATTTTTGATAATTTTGTTTTAAAATTCAACTATTTGGTTAGGAATTTATGTATTTTTTTAGAAATTCGCCTTCTTTCGTAGAAAATTAATCTCCTTGCTTGAAAATTCATATTTTTGGTTAAATATTCCTTTTCGTTGTTATTAAAAATAGAATCTTTTAACTAAAAATTTAACTGTTTAATTTTTATTGTAAATTTATCTTTTTCAGTTAAAAATTTAGGTACATGCGCTTGATAGTTTAACTACTTTGTTAAAAGTTCCTTTTTTTTGAAGATGTATAATTTCAGTTGAAAATATTACATGGTTAAAAGTTTAACTGCTGTGTTAAAAATCACTTTTATTTGTTGGAGATGTATAATTTAAGTTGAAAATTCACGCCTTGATTGAAAATTAAACTATTCTGTTGAAACTTCATTTTTTAAGTAAAAAATTAATATTCTACATTGAAAATGCAACTATTCCATTTTTGATTGAAAATGTTTTTTGTATGTTGGAAATTTAACGATTTGGTTGAAAAATTAACTTTTTTAGTTGAAAATTCCACTATTTTGTTGAAAATCAATGTAATTAGTTTAAAATTTGTCTTTTTCAGTAGAAAATTAATCTTCTTTGTGTAAAATTCACCTATTCGGTTAAAAGTTCATCTATTTGTTTGAGAATTCAACAATTTTCTTGAAAAGTATTCCTTTTTGGTTGAAATTTAGTGTGAGTCTAGTTTAAACGGAGTAATCCGCCATAATTTTATGTAATCCACAGCAATCCTATTCAACCCGGAATAATCTTAGGAAATCCAGAGTAATTTTGCATAAAAAGGTAGTCAGTTTCTTTGAAAATAATCGAGGAAAGCAATAACTAATGGCAGCCACCTTTTTCCTACGAATATAATAAGTGATATAATTATTATATAGTCATAAAAAAAGCTAATAAATCATTCATTTTCCATTTCAAATGTTCTCTTTATCACACTAACCCCGTTCTCACACTTCTCCCTTTCAACCAAAGAAATGCATTTTCTACTATAATAATGAATCTTCCATGAAAAAATTAATTTCGAACCAAATCCTTGAATTTTCGATTAAAAAGATGAATTTTCAACCAGGAATATTAATTTTCTACCAAAAAAGTCGAATTTTCAACAAAATACATGAATTTTCAACTGAAAAAGAACAATTTTCAACCAAAAATGGAAAACTTATATTTTCAGTTGAGAAAATTAATTTTTAACGAAAGGAAAACGAATTTTTAACAAAGTAGTTATATTTCGAACCAGTAAAATTAATTTTCGATAAACTTCATTATTTTTTCACCAAAAATGGAATAGTTACATTTTCAGTTAAAAAATTCATTTGCAACCAATTAAAATTTATTTTTTTCAAATATAATGAAGAATTTAAACAAAAATTGTAACCAAATAGCTGAATTTTTTACCCAAAGGATGAATTCTCAACTATAAAGATAATTTTTTTACCGAAAATTTTTTTTCAATAAAATGCATGAATTTTCAACTAAAAAACATGATGTTTCATTCAAAAATTGAATAGTTATGACTCAAGAGTAATTACTGAAATTACCTTTTTTGGTGAAAATCCTCAATTTTCATTCTTTATTTTTATAATCTAAATTGTTGGCACGAAACAAAAGAAAGAATACGAAAACCAATATGAATTTCGTCCTTAAATTCTCCGATTCTCGATTTTACACTACCGAGAACATTTTTTTTGAAGAAACACTAAACCGAAGATCAAAACTTGCATTTTAAGAAACGCTAATGCAGAAAATAAGCTCATTGACCTTGATCACTGATAAAAAACAGTATGTGGAAGTGAGGCCATACGGAAGAAGTGAAACTGTGATGGAATAACTTTGAACTGTTCCGTGAGGAATCATCAAGAGCTTTATTATTATATTTTATCATAGAGTATCATAGCCTATCATAGCGTATCATAATGTATCATAGTGTATCATAGTGTACCATATAGTATCATTGTGCATCATCATAGTGTAACATAGTGCAACTTGGTACAGCATACTGTATATCGTATCATACTGTATCATAGTGTATGATATTGTTTCGTGTTGTATCGTATTGCGTCATATTATATTATGAAATATCATATTGTACCATATCGTATAGTATCGTATGATATTGTATCATCCTGTATCATATTGCATTATATTGTGTCATACAGTGTGATAGTGTATCAAACTTTATCATATTGTGCAACATTGTATCATATTGTTTCGTATTGCATTATATTGTATCGTATTGCAACATATTTTACCACATTACATCATATTTTACCATATTACATCATATTGTATGGAACTGTATCATACTGTATTGTATCGCATCAATTTGTATCATATTGTATGATACTTTATCATATTACATCATCTTATATTATGTTGTATCATATTATATGGTATTGTATCATATTGTATGATGGTGTACCATGATATTGTATCATATTATTTTAAAATGTATCACATTGTATGATGCGGTTTCATATTTTATCATATTGTTTTTTAAATTAGGATTGAAAAGAATTTTATTTTACCACGAATAATTCATGCAAAACAAGCAGGAAATATTCATAATTAAAGAAGAAAATTCCAAAACAACCTCACTTTTCGGCTCATTAGAGACAAGAATGAAATTAATGGAAAAAAGAGGGAGAAAAAGGGAAAAAGTCAACCAAAAACCAACCTCTCACTTTTTTCCTTTCTCCGTCCTTTTTATACTACAGGGGGGCCAACATGTTTCGAGGACCTACAAATTATCATATTGCGTAATATTATATCATATTGTATCATACTCTATCATATTATGCAATATTGTATCGTATTGCATTATATTGTATAGTATTGTATCATACTGAATCACATTGTATCATAATGTATCATACTGTGCAATACTGTATCGTATTGTATGGAGTTGTATCATATTGTATGGTATTTCACCATACTGTATCATACTACATCACATTGTATCGTAATGTATCATATTGTATCATACTGTGCAGGAGTGTACCATATTACATCATATTATATCATATTATATAGCATGATAATGTATCATATTACATCATATTATATGATATTGCATCACATAGCATTGTGTTGTATCATATTGTGTGGGTTTTTACCGTATTGTATCATATTACATAATAGTGTGTTATATCGTATGCTATTGTATCATATTATTTGATAATGTGTCACATTGTATGATGCGGTTTCATGTTTTATCATATTGCGTATTATTTTATCATATTGTGCAATTTTGTATCATATTGTATCGTATTGTATTATACTGTATGATATTGTATCATGCTGTATCGTACTGTATCATGATGTGTAATATTGCATCGTATTGTAATGTGTTGTATCATATTGTATCGTATTGCATTATACTGTATCATATTGTATCACATTGTATCATACTGTATCGCATTGCACCGTACTGTGAAATATTGTATCATATTGCATCATAGCATATTGTATGATACTGTATCATATTTCATCATGGTATATGATATTGCAACACATTGTACAGGGTTATATTATATTCTGCGATATTGTATTATATTGTATCATATTTCATAATAGTGTATTATATAGTATGGTAATGTATCATATTATTTTATAATGTATCACATTGTATAAAACGGTTTCATGTTTTATCATATTGCATTATATTGTATAGTATTGTATCATACTGAATCACATTGTATCATAATGTATCATACTGTGCAATACTGTATCGTATTGTATGAAGTTGTATCATATTGTATGGTATTTGAAAATACTGTATCATACTACATCACATTATATCGTAATGTATCATATTGCATCATACTGTGCAAGAGTTACCATATTGCATCATATTATATCATATTCTATAATATGATAATGTATCATATTACATCATATTATATGATATTGCATCACATAGCATTGTGTTGTATCATATTGTGTGGGTTTATACCGTGTTGTATCATATTACATAATAGTGTGTTATATCGTATGCTATTGTATCATATTATTTGATAATGTGTCACATTGTATGATGCGGTTTCATGTTTTATCATATTGCGTATTATTGTAGCATATTGTGCAATTTTGTATCATATTGTATCGTATTGTATTATACTGTATGATATTGTATCATACTGTATCGTACTGTATCATGATGTGTAATATTGCATCGTATTGTAATGTGTTGTATCATATTGTATCGTATTGCATCATACTGTATCATACTGTATCACATTGTATCATACTGTATCACATTGCACCGTACTGTGAAATATTGTATCATATTGCATCATAGCATATTGTATGATACTGTAACATATTTCATCATGGTATATGATATTGCAACACATTGTATAGGGTTATATCATATTCTGCGATATTGTATTATATTGTATCATATTTCATAATAGTGTATTATATAGTATGATACTGTATTATATTATTTCATAATGTATCACATTGTATAATGCGGTTTCATATTTTATCATATTGTGTAATACTGTATGATATTGTATCATACTGTATCATATTGTGCCATGTTGTATTATATTGTAACGTATTGCATCATATTGTATCATATTGATTTATATTGTATGATATTGTATCACATTGTATAGTATTGTATCATATTGTATGATGTTGTACCATATTGTATCACATTTTATAATAGTGCATTATATAGTATGATATTGTATCATATTATTTTATAATGTTTTGCATTCTATGATGCGGTTTCATGTTTTATCATATTGTGTGATATTGTATGATATTATATCATATTGTACGGTACACGGTGATATTGTATGGCACCTACTGTATAATATTGTATCATATTTTATGATCCGCTGTAAACTACTATGATAATATATGAAAATGTATTATACTGTATCAGAATGTATTATGTTGCATCGTAATGAAAAAAGAGAGGGAGGAAGAGAGAGAGGAGAATTCCAAATACACTACCGTCCCGAAAGAAGTTTCACTTCAAAAACCTAACCGAGAAAGTAGGTTATTCGAATTTGGGCAAATTAATCGAAAATCGTCGCGGCATTGTTAAAACTGTTATCCTTCAGAGCCCCAGAAATCGAAAAGTGTCACTTGGAGAATGATTTTTACGAGAATTCGCGAGAAAATTTCACGAGAAATTAATCTCGACTCCGACGTAAACACAGTGAGCCCGAACGGCAAAAAACTGGCGGGAGGTGAACGACCTGACACCGCGATATCCCAAATCGGAATTTGCAATCGATAATCGAAATTCAAACTACTCGAAAAATTACTAAATAACAAAATAATTTGGTAAATAAATATCGAAAAATCGGATAAATATTTCTAATATTCATTATTCATTATTGTAAGAAATTTCGCAAATTCGAGTCTGGATATTTTCGGTCGGAAATTTAGATGTGATATTCGCTGATTTGAGTCACGTGACGTTTCCGCTGTTCCGGCATCCTGTCGTTCCGTTTTTTTCAATAACGGTCGGGCAGGTTTGTTTACGTTCGAAGGTCGAGTCGAGATTAAATATTTCGTGAACTTTTCTCCTCAATTTTCAACAAAAAACGAACAAAAACTCTTCTTCAGGTGAAATTAAATATATTCCGGAACTGTGAATTGTAAAAGTGTAAACAATCTCCTCCTAATAATCGCCTTATTTGCCAAAGTCCGACTGACCTAGTTTCGAGGTTATGGGTTAGGGTGGTCCAAAAATGCCTTGGATTTTTTTTTCGAATTCCCATGCATATTACTCCCGAATTTGTTCAAATCTACAAAAAATTCCAAACCTCATGAAGTTTAGCACGTACTTCCCATAAGAAAAAAATACGTTTTTGTACATTTTATTCAAAATCGTAAATATTAGATGCATCGAATTGAAACTGAACATTTCTCTTTACAATTAGCTATAGTATACAATTGATTAATTAATTTCAAAATATCACCCAACGGCCATACCACGCTGAAAACCCCAGTTCTCGTCAGATCACTTAAGTTAAGCAGCGTTGGGCGCAGTTAGTACCTGGATGGGTGAACATTCGAGAAAACTGAGTGCTGTTGGCACATCGTGGGTGTGGTGAGCCCACACTTGTAGTTATTTATAACTACAAGAAACTATCCACCTAGAAACACTACCCGAATCGGGTAGTGTCACGCCTACCCTGAAAGGGAAATGGCTTAATGGTATACTACTACCCACATAAGACTGTTTTATGGGGTCCATAAAAAAAACCATAAGTAAAAAATTGGGTTTTGCGAGTTTTTGCCGCTAATTGTTATTTTTTGGCTGTTTTTTTAAATACAAAATGTTCCTGATACATAAAATACTAATTTTCAATAGGAATCAGATGTTTATATAAATTGTTTAAACAATTATTGTTTTTAGCAATTTTCTCTCAGAATAGAGTTGGGCAGTCGTGGTTTTTTTCGAATTTTGAATTTGCTTCTAACTTTTTAGTTGGAGCCAAGCAATACTCAATTACAATAACAAAAATGAATGTTTAAACAATATATCATTGTTTATAACAATATTCATTTAGAATAATGTTGGAAAGTTGCAGTTTTTTCTGAAATTTCCTAATTTCGGTTCACATTTCAATTAGAGTGAGGTATTGATTGATTGATATTGACAAAAATAATTGTGTTGAACAAAATTTATTATTATTTTAAATAATATCCTTTTGAAATAATGCTCGAAAGTTGCAGTTTTCTCTAAAATTTTCAACTTTTTGTCCACTTTTTACTTACTGAGCTAATAGTTAAGGCATTTTAACAAAAATAATTGTTCAAACAATTTATTATTGGTTACGACTATCTTCTCGTATAGTCATGCCATAAATTTGCGTTTTTTTCTCAAATTTTTAACTATGCTTTGGCTTTTTAGTTATGATCAAATAATAAACATAGATCTAAGAGAATCAATTTGTGAACAATCTCTTTCTTTTTCGTGGATTATATTTTTTTTTGAAACAGAACCAAAAATTTGAAATATTCTTCAAATTTTCTATATGTATCATATTGAATGTAGCTTTTCTTTCAAGTAGTTACTAAGAGCCTTTTTGTTTACATTAATATTTTCAAAACATAAGCATAGCAAAAGAGTCGAAATATTTTATTTCAAAAAATGGAATACTATTCAAACAATGATTCTTCTTGATGTTCATTTATTACTTGTTCAGAATTAAAAAGTCAAAGAAAGGCTGAAAATTTAAAAAAAAACGAAGTTTTCTAGCATTAGTCTTAGAGAAGATAGTTTTAAACAATAAATTATTTACATAATTATATTTGTTAACTTTCCTTAATATTGTATAATATTAATAGTATATTATTATCATAATTATTATAATATTATTATATAATATCAATAATTATTACCTAAGTAAAAAATTTACAAAAAGTTTAGAATTTCAGAAGAAACCGCAACTATCTAGCATTACTATAAAGAATATAGTAATATATAATAATAATTTGTTCAAAAAATATGTTGAATTGCATTCATTATTAACTCACTCTAAGCGAAAAGTTGTCCAACACGTGAATATTTCAGAAAAACTGCAACTTTCTAGCATTATTCAATAAGAATACAATTAAAATTAATAATAAATTGTTCGAACAATTATTTTTGCTAACTTTAATTAATTATTATCTCAGTCTCATTAATAAGTGGACAAAAAGTGGAAAATTTTACAAAAAACCGCAACTTTCTAGCATTATTTTAAGAGAAAATTGTTATAAATAATAATAAATAGTTTATATAATTTATGTCAACATCTAATTATCATAATGAAGTAGTATTTTATATATAAGAAACAATTTGTATGAAAAAACACAAAAAAATTGTAATTTTAGCCCCATAATCTCACTTATGGGGTTATTTTGAAACCTTATAAAACAAAATTACGGGGTTGATATTTAAAAATGGATTGGTTATTTATTTGTATTCTATCGCTAATTATGAAGAGAAATGTTGAGTTTCAACTCAATTCATCTAATATTCACGATTTTGAATAAAATTTAAAAAACGTCTATTTTTCTTGCGGGAAATACGTGTTAATCTTCAAGGGGCCTGTGGAACCTCTAAATATATATATATTTTTTTTAAGAAAAACTAATTTGTTGGGGTGGATTTTAACAGATTTGGCATAAAAATTTGGATCATCGTATTATATGTCCACCCCACAAAGATCTGTATTTTAGTTCGGTTGACTGTTTCGCCATTATCGAAAAAGTTTTTCGGAAGTGAAAATCTATAATATAATGATCCAAAAATCATAAAATGAAGAATTCTTTTTTTTTTCTCAAGAATAATTCGAAAATCAGTTCAATTCCCAGAGGAAAGTGTTCAGTAAAATCAGAAATATGGTGACCAGACGTCCTGATTTTCAGGGCATATCCTGATTTTTTATCGCCTAAATTTTGTTCAAAATTTCTGTGGACGCAGTCTCATTGTGACTGTTCGTTCAAATTTCAAAAATTTACACATGTGCATTTTTAACAAAATTTAAAAAGAAAACATGGAATTGCTAAAAAATTAGAAGTTCTGGAAAATATTTAAAATAACTAGCATATTGTACAGATTATACTCAAATATTTGAAGAGAAAATGTTGACCTTTGAAAAGTTTTTTGTAGAATATATAAACTTCGGGAGTAAACATACAATTTTATTATTTTATCCAAAATTTAACACTTTTGTTAAGACTAAAAAAGTCTACCTTTTTGGTTGAAAATTTGTCTTTTTTGTTGAAAATAATTCAACTATTTGTTCGAATAGTAACTTTTTTGTTGAAAAATCATATTTTGGGTTTGAAAATTCAACCGTTCCACATTCGGAATGAAATTTCTTTCTTTATTGTCTGAACAATCTTTCTTGCTTGAAAATTCGTCTTTTTTATTTGAAAATTTATCTATTGTACAAAATTTCATCTTTTTTGGCTATAAGTGCAACTGCTTGGTTGCAAACTAATTTTTTTTTATCGAGGATTTTCAACTATTTTGATGAAATTTCGTCTTCCTCGGTTGAATTCAACTGTTTTTGGTTTCAGATTAAAACCTTTTTTGGTTGAAATATCAAATTTTACATTTTTTGTTGAAAATTCAACTTCTTAGTTGAAAGTTGAAATAGTTTGTTAAAAATTCAATGTTTTGATTGACTTTTTGTCATTTTAATTTTAAAACCTTTTTGTTATGATTGAAAATGTAACTATGTTGTTGAAAATTCGTCGTTCTGGCTAGAAAAAACATCTTTTCAGATGAAATAAATAAATGTTAAATTTGTATTACATACGTTTCATTAGTATAGCTCAATAAAGAAATCATACCTGAAAAAATATTCCCTGAAAATTTCAAGTTCTATCCAGATATCTGAAGTTTTTTCAGATATAATTTTTTATACTACGGAACCATTAAAATATTTCTCTCTCTTTTTTTTTTAAATTTTCGCGAGTTTATTATAAATTTTTTTTTCAGTTTCTCGGGATTTAATGCATATTTTCAATTTAATCTTTAACAAATTATATTACAAGGTATTCTTAATATATTGGCATCATTGAATAATTAAATAATTAAATAATACTGAAAACATAATTAGTCATTTCCTGAATTTGTCTCTAAAGTCTATGAATTTGAATAATAATAATAATTAAAACAAATTTTTATTTGATAGTTGGTAGGTGAATTTTAAACTAAAAAGTATCAGTTTTCGACCAAGAATGGAATGTTTAAATTTTCAGCTAACAAATTAATTTTCCAGAATTTTTTTTTCAACTAAAATGATGAATCTTTAACTGAAATAGATGAATTTTGATGAAAAAATATGAATTTTTAACAAAAGATTAACTTTTAACCAACTAGTTTTTATCTTCAATCAAAAAGATGAAATTTCAACTAAAATGATGAATACTTAATTGAAATACTTAAATTTTCTGCCAAAAAGATAAAGTTTCAAACAATAAGATTAATTTTGAAACATGAAAAATAATTTTCTACAAAAAATAGTCTTTTGAAGAAAATAGAAGAAATCTCAACTAAAAAAGACAAACTTTCAACCAAATAGTTGAATTGTCAGTTTAAAAAATTAATTTTCCAGAAAAACAAAATTTCAGCCAAAGTGACGAATTTTCAACTAAAATGGTAGAATATTCGACTGGAATAATTACAGTTTCAATTTGAAAAAAAAAAAATTCCGTTAAAGTAAAATCGGATTTTCAAAAAATAGCTCACTTTTCAACCAAAGAGATACATTTTCAATTAAAATGATGAATCTCGAAAAAAAATTAATTTTTAACAAAAGAGTTTAGCTTTTAACTCAGTGATTAAATTTGTATTCCAAAAAATATTAATTCTGAACAAAAAATGTAGTAGCTGATATTCAAAAAAAAAAATTAATTTTTAATTAGAAACAGTTCAATTCAACGAAAAAAAATACTTCTCAACATGAGTTTAATTTTCAACTTAAAAAGATTTTTCAGTCAAGGGAGAGAAAAAATTGCAAACAAGCTGTTGAATTTTCAAGCAAGAAGATGAATATTTGAATTTTGAACTATCAACTATAATAGTTAAATTTTCATTACAAAAAATTAAATAAACTAAATCAGAATTTTTGTGCTCTAAAGTATGTAGATGCTTTTATTTTAACTTATCCGCAGTTTAACAATAAGGTGGTTCAAGAAGGCTTTTTTGAATACAAAATAGTTTTAGATTCTGTTTAAAATTTAGGTTAAATAATAATGTTTGTTTCTTAGGAAAACTAGATCTGATGATTATAAGTGCTGCCTCAAAAGTTTAAGTTTAAAACATGAAAGTGACTTTAAAATCTTCTTTAAAACAACCTGTTTATTCGTAGCAACAATTAAATGCAAATTTTGAACCCAAAAATGCGACTTAGAAGTTGTGAAGTAATTAAAAAAAAATTGTTAACCATCTACGTAGATTATAATGTATGTTGAGTGAGTTTTCTGCAAGTTAGAGATCAAAAGATAGAACCTTTCTCAAACTGTTACTTAATTACAATATGGTACGTCTGCTATCAATATTATGTTTAAAAAAATCATGTTGACTGGAAATGTCTAACTATTTACAAAATAAACATAATTTTCAATTTTCGATAGACACCAGAAACTTTATTAAAAAATGTATATCAATATTTTCATTATATCTTCAAAGGAGGCACTTAATGATAGTGCAAATAATTTTACATTCACTTGTTGGTTTCAATAACAAAATTGTTTTAGATAAGACTATTATTCAACTTTTATTCTATTTTGAAGCGACATTTTTAAGTCAGCACTTACAAAGTTAGTAATAAAGAATCTAATTTTATTTTCTATCAAAGATTTTATACAATAATAATAATTTCAATATTTTAATTTCTGAGAACGCGGTTATTCTACTTAATTTAACGAGTTCACATTTTGGCCGCATTGAAAAAATAGATGGTGTATTGGGAAAACATTAACCTTTCTTAATTAAAACTCAAAAACCAGCAGAATGTATTCAAAAAATTATTAAATTATGTTTCCTTAGCAATTCATTGCTACTCATTGAATTAGTAAGTTGGTGCTACTAAGCAGATTAGTAGAATACCCTTACTAATTCATTTAGTAACATAAATCTTACCATTTCATTTACTAGAAAGTGATAAAATTACTAATTTAATGTTCAGATACAATGCTACTAATCGTATTAGTAAAATTTCTACTAATTTGGATTCAGAGAGTATTTATTTTAATCGCGGTGCGTAATAATGATCGCAAAAAGAAATTATGCGTCTTGGGAAAGTATGACGATGACGCAATGTGAATTGCGAATATCCAGGGAAGGGAAATGCTTTCTCGGGAGAGAAGATTTTTACTCGAACGAGCATCAACCAATTGTGAAAAAGGGGCACATTGTTGTAGCAAAGTTGAGAAGACCAAGCAACTCACTCGGCTGAATATCCTTCAGAAGGGCTTCCGACGACAAAAGAAATCATCCGAACCACGATGAATATTCAGACACAAATGTAAATTTGCATTTATTAAAACAACAAGGCGAACCCTTTACTCGAAGCGAGTTGCTCGCATAATTGCCACCTTTGCATCTGCTCGTGTCTCTATTTTTACGAGCCAAAGTTAAATGCTAGTCGCGGAAAATCTTTTGCAGATAAGTCACAATAAATACGAAACATCGCGTGGTTTTGTGATCGTTAAAAGAAACTGTACTGCATCGACAAAGTAAAGTGGAACGTTTCAAATGGGCTCGTGAATAATATTAGTCCAGGTTCGTTAACCGACTTTAGATGACTATTTTGCATTCTTTGTCATTTTAAAGATGTTGTTAAGACAGAAAACTGATAAACTGAAGTATTTCCATAGAAATACGTCGAACTAGAAACTTATTTCATTTAATGATTTAATTTGGTACCTCCATTCTACAATCTGAGGTTAGCAATCTAAACTCTCCAATCTTAAGTGTAAAGAAGATTTTTTTATTGGCATTAGGGTAGATAATGTTGATTTGTTTTGTGTTCTACAATTAATTTTCAGAAAAGATAATCTATTTTTAAGTAAATTAAAGTGAGATTTTTTATGTTTCGTCCCGGACTGACTCACTGGACTCGTCAGTAAGGTTATGTGAATCAGTCCTACCTTATACATTTTAATTGATCTAAATTCATTATAATGTATATTTATATAAAAAAAAAAAAATTGTGTATAAGTTTGTGAATTTGATAAATGCAGTCAATAATATAGTGCATTTCAACCACGGATAGGGGTTGAAACTTAATATAATTGATATAAATTTTGATATAATTTTTCAAAAAACACAACAAACTTTTTTTTAAACTGTTATTCGGGCCAAGGATAGGGGCCAGAACTCAACTTGAAAGATCATCAATTACCAAGTTGAAGAGAAATTATTACTATTTTAGTGAGTTGATTAGTGAAACAAAAAATGAAATTTTAAACTTATCCTCAGTAATTTTCTTCCTTCTCTTCCAGATATTATTCTTGTTACAACTGCGAGAATTGAGGCTTAGTTTGGCCGTCGCTAAGTTATCACATGTAATATAACAATACTGACACAAATTAAAAAATATTTGTATCTTAATAATTTTCTTCAAAACAGGTTTAAAATTGAAAATTAGAATAATTTGCCCCTATCCGTGGCCCGAATAAAATCGAAATTTATATCAATTACCTTACACCTATATTCCAATCCACACGCTACTACTTTTCCAACCGAGAAAATCACGCCTACCCCGAAAGGCTTAATGGTATAATGTAATAATAATATTAGGTTTCAACCCCTATCCGTAGTTGAAATACACTGTATTATTGACTGCAAAATGTATCTTTAAAAAATTATAAACGAAATTTTTTTTTTTTTTTTTTGAAAAATATACATTGTAATGAATTTAGATCAATTAAAATGTATAAGGTAGGACTGATTCACATAACCTTATTGACGAGTCCAGTGAGTCAGTCCGGGACAAAACATAAAAAATGTAACTTTAATTTACTTAAAAATAGATGTCTTTTTTCAAATTAATTTTAGAACACAAAAAAAAAATAAACATTTTCGACCCTAATGCCAAGAAAAAAAATCTTCTATACACTTACAATACTTCGGTCAATTAAAAACGATATCTTTCGAGAAAAAAAAACAAAGGTACGCATTTCTCAACCGATTCCATTTTTTTTTAATTACTCAGTATAAAATTCCTAACAAGCGTAACGTTGCCGATTTTTGATTTTGTTTATTTAAAAAATATATTAATAAAGATTTTTAAATAAATGGCACAATCAAAGTATTATGATTTTAATGGATTGAAAACCATGCAAATGGACCTAAAATTTTTGAAAATTCATTCAGAAATACTAATTAAATATAAATAATTGATTTTAAAATTAAAACGATCACTATTAAAAAAATGCATAAACAAATGCGCATGTTTAATTTTTTTTCAGGCTTAATTATTTTTAAGGTGAAAATCAAGCAGGGTTTAAGGTTTTATTATAATCCGAGATATTTGTCACAAATTAATATTTAAATGTTTATAAACAAATTACGTTAACAAACCTCAAGACCATCATTTTCGCTTGAAAAAATTTCACTTTTTTTTAAACATTGTTATGATTATAAAATTCTACAGGGATAATAATTTGTACATTTAGTTATTAGTTGTTATTGTCAGCAACAAAATACGTTAATAAAAACCAATAATATACAGCCTTGTGAACAAAAATAATATTTTGACAATCCTCTATCGGAATAGATATGTTGACATAAGTGCCAGGTACTCGAACATTGCACAAAATTATTCACAATTGTTATAAATAAATATGAATAAACAATATGCATTAAAATTTATTGTAAGTCATTTTTATTGTAACCTATTTTATTTGCTATCAGCCAAACCGAAAATGATAGTCTCGAGGTTTGTTAACTTAATTTGTTTATAAACAATCAAATATTAATTTTTTACAAAGATTCCGGATTAGATATCATAAGGCTTTAAACTCCGTTTGATTTCATTAAAAAAAATTAACTCTGAAAAAGAATTGAACATGCATATTTTTAATAGTAATCATTTTAATTCTAAACCCAATTATTTACATTCAATTAGTGCTTTTGAATGAATTTTTAACAATTTTACGTTCATTTTTATTCTTTTCAATCCACTCAAAATATAAAACTTCGATTTTGCTATTTTTCCGATATCTTTATAAAAATAAAAAATCGTTTTTCTGCGAAAAACCATGTAGGACTACATTTTTCAGAAAATGTTCTGAGTAGATTTTTTCATTTTTTTACTTATTTAATTTGTATGTTAATACAAACAGCGAAAAAAGTGTCGATTTTTTAAATTGGACTTTTAACTCCTAGAAAATTTTTTTCTTAAACTTCCCATCACTTGAATTCAATGCATGAAGGTATAAGAAAGAGAAAATTGTTAACTTGTGGAGTTAATAGTTATAAACAAATTGTATTAACAAATAATCGATATCAGGGAATATTTGCCTTCAATGTATATTTCTGCTTTAAAAATGCTTTTTTCTACCGTTAGGATGATACGTGGCCATTAAAATTCAATAATCAATTTCAATATTTAATTCGATAAAAAAATTATATGAGCAAATGTACATCGCAGACAATAATAGGCAAAAAAAGATCGTTTTTTCTTCCAGTATTATTTTAGTTATATTACCAATGACGTTTTCTTGAAAAATTTCGATATGCATTAATATTTATTCATTTTATAAACAAATTATATAAACAAATTCGCCTATAATGACTTTTTAGGCACAAAGTAATCGTTTTTCCTTTTGACCTTGCTTAAATTATATTTCCAATGATGTTTTTGGGAATAATTTTGATGTGCATTGATATTTGTTCATTTTCTAAACAAATTATATAAACAAATGCACATTTTAGGCCTTTTCAAGCGAAAAGAAATCGTTTTTTTCTGCTGACCTTGCTGAAATTATATTTCCAATGATGTTTTTGTAAATAATAATTTCGATGTGCATTGATATTTGTTCATTTTATGAACAAATTATATAAACAAATGCACATTTCAGTCGTTTTAAGCGAAATGATATCGTTTTTTTCTATATTATTTTTTGCACTAAATTGACTATGAATTGTCTAGATGAAATTGTGTTATGCCTCATTATTTGTTCATTTTATAAACAAATAAGGTAAACAAATGCAGTTTTTAGGCGCTTATAGGCGCGAATTATTGTAAAAATCTTTTAAAAATTCTGATTGCAATATTGAATTGTAAATAACACAATTCATACGTGCCACAAATGGATAACCAATAAATAGCGTCATTTTAATTAGGAATGAGCATTTTTGCCCTAAAATGGCCTTGAGCGACCTCTAAATATATTTTTTTAATTCTGAAACAAATCAGAAGTCATTCTCTCGGCAAAAGGAACAATTTGTAGGGGTTCCAAGTTAAATTACAACATATATCTTTGAATTTTCCAGAGAAGAAAGAATTGGTCACGAAAAAATCGAGGAAACCCCGGGAATTTAAAATTCACTGATCATTAGGAACCCTGATAATGAATTTTCAATCAAACATCTCTGAAATAATAATTGCTTCCCTTAAGCTCCTAATGAAACCTCAATAAAAATGATTTCCGCATTAGATGCGAATTAACGAGAACGAATTATGGATCATGCTGGAAACGAATTGAAGTGTTAAAACGGTCTTAAGTTTTCTGCGCATAGAGATCGTGAGAGAATTTGTAATTTTCGATTTCTCGTTGGAAAAAGCGGTGCTGGTATCAGTTAAACGAGCGAGTAATATTTTCCAGTTGAGAGGGTGTACACGTACGTATGAGGATTGAGGATGGCATATGATCTATGTACGTGGCATGAAACGTATGACGGCCGATCCCGATGTGGTAATTATCTTGGAGAGCAGGTCGTACGAGAGCCTGGTTCGCCAGCCTGCTCAGGTGCCCAGGTGCTCGAATGCACCTAATTACGAAGAAGAACACTAAACTGCAATTAACAAGCTTCTCCAGCCGCGCCATCTTGCCTTATTGCTTTCCCGTGGTCGCTTTTTCCTTCCCAGGGACCCGGTAGGTGGTTATCGACGAAGGTTCGAAGACTGACCTCCAAGGATGGATCGCCTCCTACAGGAAATCAGGTTTCATGGGGTGTCCGCGAGACGGCCTACCGACACGAGATTCTTCTTCTTTACTTCTTTACTAAACACCGCTTCCGTGTGCACCACTCACTACTCACGATATTTCCTCCCAGGAGAAACAATTATTCTTCCTGTTTCATTATTATCAATAAATAATCATTTATCGATATAGATATATTCAAGGGTGGTCGCTAGTGAATAGGCTACCCAGATATACGTACTTGTCAACTTGTTCTAATCTCTCATCATTTAGGACAGTGTTGCACATTGTTTTCTCACTTTTTCCTTCAAACACCATGATTTTTGTTTTATTTACGTTAATTTTGAGGCAAGTCCTCGATTGATTCTACCATAACAATCTTGTCATCTGCGAAATCTAACCCACGTACCTTCACTGTTTCGAGATCTACACCTCCTTCGTCGAAGAGGGCCATTCTTAGAATATAAAATTTGAAAATTTTTACGCGACCGAATCCATTTCCAATCAGACAGGGTTCTATACATAAATTCGCAGAATCTGTTGGGGACTAAATATGTTGATTTTTAGAGGAAATTAGGCGATGCGTGATTTTCCGATTTGCGGAAAAGAAATGTCTAAGAAGTTATGCGTATTTCAACTTTGCGCTTTGTTTTTCAAAAACCCCTATTTTTTTTCTTCAAACCTCTATCACTTTTGACCTAATTTAATATCTACATATCGTTTTCTTTTTGATTGGAATAGTGTTCATTATCTTCATTCGGCGGTTTTTCTGAAAAAATTAAAAATTGATTTTTTTAAAAAACCCTCCTTTATATTTTTTCCAATTTTTTTTAATTTGTACTTTAATAAGAAAGATATCTTGTAAGTTTTATACTGGATAAATAACTTTTGTCCCCAGAAATTTTTTTTTCTTTCTTACAATGGAATTTTCTACTTTTTCTTGCAAACAATGACAGATACGATAAAATGTTAAGATAAAAGTTCGCACGTCTAAAAACGTTCTATTCGAAATACCTCTTCTATTAAAAATACACTAATAAAGCTAATAGGATGCCTTTTGTCTATTAGCAGAAACTTTTCAAAAATATTTGGAAGAATAAAAAAGGTAGGGTTTTCCAGAAAACATTTTTTCATGTTTTCAAAAATTGAAGAAAATAATAAAAAGGTTTTATGGAAAAGCACACCTTTTTTCTTTCTTGCATTTTTTTCACAATTCCCGCTAATAGAAGAAAGGCACCTCATCAGCTTCATGCGGGCTGAACTATTTTTGAGGCCGGGAGATTTTTTTTTCTAAAAATGTAATTTTTGAATTCTTCTCGTAAACGATTCAAGATTCGCAAATGAACAACAGGCCTTTTTAAAATAACGTTTTTAGACATACAAACTTTTACCTCAACATTTTTTTTATATGTCATTGTTTGCGCGAAAAACTAGAAAATTCGATTGTAACAAAAATTCTTCTGGTCACAGAAGTTATTAAGCCAGTATAAAGCTTACAATATATCTTTCTTACTGAAGTACACAAAAATTGAGAAAGAATATAAAGATGTATTTTTTGAGAAAATCAAATTTTACTTTTTGCAGAAAAACCGCCAAAATTTTGATAATTTTTAATCTTTTTATTTTTATTTTCAAATTACATTTTCAATTTAAAAAAATTAACTTTTTACAAAAAAAAAAAAAGAATTTTCAACAAAATAGTTAAGTTTTTAACCGAAGAGGTGGATTTTCAATTAAAAATTAGTTAAAAATTAATTTTCAACGAAAAAAAACAAATTAAGAAAAAAATTTAAATCCTCAACCAATAAAAGTAATTTTTAATAAGTTTGTTGAACTTTCCCAAAATAATTCAATTTTCAACTAAAAGAGATAAATACACAACCAAAGATGGAATATTTACATTTTTGGTTAAAAAAATTACTTTCAACCAAGTAGTTGAATTTTCAAGCAGAAGGAATAATTCTATTAATAATAAATCTACAAAAAATACGAGTTTTCAACAAAATACATGAATTTTTAACAACAACAGAAAATTAATTCTCAACGAAAAAATGACTTTTTCACAAAATTGTTGAATTATCCAAAAATTACATTGATTTCAAACAACATAATTCGACTTTTAATCACGTAAATCAGACATGCCCAACTCGGGGAAATTCCCTGCAAGAACACATGTTCCGCGTCCCCTACTCTTTCTCCTTGAGAGCGATAGAGGTGGTAGACGCGTGGGAGAATCTCTACTCTGTGACGTACGCGTCTACCACGCGCATGCGTCTACCACCTCTCTCGCTCTCTAGGAGAAAGAGTAGGGGACGCGAAACATGTGTTCTCGCAGGGAATTTCCCCGAGTTGGGCATGTGTGACGTAAATGACTTTTCAACCCAAAATATGAATTTTCAAATCAAAAATAAAAGAAATTTTAAACAGAAAATGTATAGTTACATTTTTAATTGCAAAAATTAGTTTTTTTTACCAAAAAGGAAGAATTTTCAACAAAATAGTTAAGTTTTTAACCAAACAGATGAATTTTCAACTAAATTTTAGTTTAAAATTAATTTTCTACTGAAAAATGCAACACATTTTCGACAACATAGTTAAATCTTCAACCAATTTACGATCAAAAATGGAATATTCAAACTTTCAGTTGAAAGATTATTTTTAACCAAAAAGATTAATTTTTAAGAAAAAAAAGTTTATTTTTCACAGAAAGAGACGAATTTTTAAGAAAATAAATGACTTTCCAGCCAAATAGTTCATTTTCAACAAAATAGTTCAATTTTCAACTGAAAAATACAAATTTTAACCTAAAATGAAATTGTTGAATTTTCAGTTAGAAAAATTATTATTTATACAAAAAACTAATTTTAAACCAAATAGTTCAATATTCATCTAAAATCAAGAATATTTGACCGTAGAAATGAATTTTTAACAAAGTGGTTTAATTTCCAACCAAGTAGTTGAATTTTTAATAATTTTTTTTTTTCAACAAAACTGTTGAACCTCCTACAAATTAGATTAGTTTTTCACCAAATAGTTGAATTTTCAAACAAAAACATGACTTTTCATGGAATAAAATTAATCTTATACTCAAAGAGACGAATTTTCGACAAAATACTTGAATTTTAAACTAAAAAACAGATCAATTTTCAACCAAAAATGGAATAGTTAAATTTCCAGTCAAGAAAATTATTATAAACAAACAAAATTTTCAACAAAATAGTTTCAAACTATTTGGATTACCTATATGAATTACTTCGAATTACCTGAATTACTCCTCATGGTTTATAAAATTATAATCTAAATACAATAAAACCATTTAAAACTGATTTTCAGCTTCAATTTGTTGAATTTTAAAAGTCCCGAGTAAAAAAAAATCCCATTGAGATCCCGGATAACGTCAGACAAATCAGTACTGTCTAATCAGGTGCCAACTATCTTTGAAAAATTTTTAAAGTCTATTCAGAGCCAAAAGTACTGTAAAGGTTCCATTTTATTCTTTTTGGAAATTTTAAAAGTGTTTATGGGACTTTTGTATAGGACAAAAGTATCGAAAAAGATGCAATTAATTTTATTTTTTTTTATTTTAAACAGGAAAAGTCCCAATTAATTTTATTTTTTTATTTTTGCAAGTCCTGAATAATTTTTTGGACAAAAGTACTAGAAAAGTTTCATTTTATTTTATTTTTTGAAATTTTGACAAGTGCTGAGAGGATTTATGTCCCAAAAAAAAAATAGAAGATACAAGTATACCGCTTTGTATCATACTTAATGGCACATTTTTTTACTCATGGTTTTATCGATTTTATAGAAAAACCTTCAAGTATGGAAAATCCTGAAAAAATATCCGTTAATAAATCGTCGGATTTGAATATGTCGAAACAATTGTTGAATCGTAAAAGTCTGACTTCTATTAGAATTCGCGAATATAAATTTAAAAAAATATTAATAATAAAACAATAAAAATATAACTACTACTACTACTACTACACGCGAAGTTGGCTGAACAAAACTTTATCGCTCTAAAAAATTTCCTGCAACAAATTTTGTTCTTAGTTTTTTCTGTGTAATATTAATAATTATATAACTAATATTAAAGTTAAATTGTCCCAGCCTGATTTTTACCCACCCGTTGGTAATATCTATGAAAATTAAAACTAACATCGAGCTTAAAAAATTTTCAAATATTTGTGAAAAAAATATTTCTTTGGATTCGATCAGGCTACAATCTAAAGAATTTCTTCATTTTTCAAATAGCTACTTTGAATTGGCGGTAACTTTTCGCTGAATCAGATTTAGAGATTAGGTTAAAGTTCTCCATTAGGATAAAACAAAAAATAGATCCTATCTCTGGTCGATCATCTTAATCGATCAATCAGCACATTCTATATCAACCCGATCGTGCTTATTCTCACGGAAGCTATTAGTCGAAACGCACTTTGATAGTCGATTTTTTTTTATCGGATGTCGCTACCAAGTAGTATCCTATTCTCCTGCGACTGAGCGTCTGATCCTAATCTTCTCTCCTGACTTTTGACTTGATGGACGTAGAGACAAACGGACGGACAGACCTGAACGAAGTTACAAGGTGTGGCGTTTACAAAGTGACATGCGGTGCCGCACATACGACCGAATCAAACGCTTCCCTTTGGTTATTCTTGGACCTTGTGTCACTTCAAATCAAGGAAGAGCTTTGTGGATGTGGACGACGCTGAAGCCAGCTGGTGACGCTGCAGCAATATTAGAGCCTGTCTTCGAATAGAATTATGGCTCAGGACAACTGGTATTGTTGTCGAAGGTGCTATTGTTCTGATGCTTTTAACTCCCTTCCAGTCTTGGCTTTGGCTTGGTTCTCTCCTGTCATTCAACAGCATCACGATCTCGATAAAAGTCGTACCTTCTGATGAAACAAGTGGCACATCTTAATGGCATGAATGGACTTTAAATTGATGATGAATTTCTTATGATGTTTGGAGTAGCAAGATTTACAATTACCAGGGTGTCTAGCTAACTGGAAAACCGGGATAAGGCTGGGAATTTTGTTCACTGAGAAAAAACCGGTAATCAGTTTTAGTGAGACCGGGATTTTTCATTCGATTGCTCTAAGACGAATATTAGAAGTGTTTTGATATTGTGCTGCTCTCAGTCAGTCAGAGAAACAGTTGTCTTGAAACAAAAGCATAGGCCTCTTGCCTGTTTTGTTTTGAACCACTTGAATATCTTTTTTACACAACCAGAATTATTTGGCTGCAAGATTAGGTGATGTTTCTTGCACAAGGCTAATGTTTGCGGCAAAAAGATTTTCTTTATTTGAACAAATGAAATTCCTTTTAGCTTTAAATTTATGAGGAAATTCCAATTGTGTCAAGAAGCATCCTTCTGGCACAAGAGAAAATTTCTTCGAGTCCACCAAAGATTATTAGAAAATTACTAGTTCGATTATTCTAGATATTTCCTAATTCAAAAGTTGTGTTAAAGTTTAATACAAAAATAAAAAATAAATAATTCTGGTCATTGATGGTTTTTATTTTTAAAAATCGTTATAAACAATGAAAAAAGAGAGTTTATAAAGCAGAAACAACGTTATTCATGGTACGTATAAGTTTTGCAACAGTTTTAGGAAACATTTTGACAATAGTTGGCCTGGATGATTTTTTATTAACAAATGAAAAGTCTAGATCATTTTTGCTTAGAAATATCAACTTTTTAACAACAATTTAAGGAGAGAAGTTTTCATTCGAATGGAAAATTATGCTTTGCTTTCA
This sequence comes from Andricus curvator, assembly GCA_932195095.1. Classification (NCBI taxonomy): domain Eukaryota; kingdom Metazoa; phylum Arthropoda; class Insecta; order Hymenoptera; family Cynipidae; genus Andricus; species Andricus curvator. Next base: position 306,962 of record CAKNYM010051823.1, on the reverse strand, counting down.
AGAGATCTAACCTCGATATATAGACAATGTACAACTTTTACATTTTTCTGAGCAAACAGTTTCTCCTACGAAAAAGTGCAAGAAACAAAATTTTTATTTTTGCTCAGAAATGCTAAACAATTTTCTTATTTTTTTGTTCATATATAATGAAATTGTTAAAAAAATTGTTTAAACAAAAAATGACCAGGATTTTGAAGAAAATAACCAAGATATTCGTAATCAGAGGACTATTTTTGATCTTATAAACTTATTGTAAGCTTTTGATCCAATGAACTTATTATATATATATATATATATATATATATATCCAGAATTTTGGCAATCCTTAAAAAAATGTTTAAGGATCTCTTATATCTTCCTGTTCCTAAAAAATCGTACTTTTTCATGACTTTTTCCGGTGCCAAATGATTTTTTTCCAATTGGACACCGAATGAGAGTTTTTCCTTTGTATTAGCTACAATTTTCATTTATGAGAGAGCCTCGAAATAATTTTTAAAAAATCTAAAAAAATTAGGTGAGTGTTTTTTCACCCAGAGAAACAAACTGTCGCTATACGGTCGCCGAAAAATAACATGTTTTTTGTCACCCACCCTAATATATATATGTTAAAATTTATTCTGTTTGGTTGAAAAGTAAACTATTTTGTTGAAAATTTGTTTTTTTGGTTGAAAATTCTTTTGAAAAATCAAATGTTTGTTTGAAAATTCGTGTACTTTGTTGTAAATTCATCTAGTTTGATATAAAATTCATCTTACTGGTTGAAAATCAGTTTTTTTTAAATTCTATTGTATTTTATTGAAAATTTGAATTTTGTGAGAGAATATTTAATCTTCCTGGTGAATAATTCATCTTTTTGGTTGAAAATTCCTTTAAAAATTCAAATATTTGTTCGAAAATTCGTGTACTTTGTTATAGATTCATCTATTTGGATAGAAAATTCATCTTATTGGCTGAAAATTAATCTTTTTGGTTAAAAATTAGTTTTTCCCTATTTAGTATTAATATTTTTAACTAAAAATGTAACTGTTCCACTTTTTGTCAAAAATTTATCTTTTGTGATAGAAATTTATCGTTCTTAGTTGAAAATTATACTATTCTGTTGAAAAATTGTTTTAATTTTATCGAAAGTCTTTTTTTTTACTGAAAATTTGACTATTCTATTTGTATTTGTAAATTTATCTGTTTTAGGTGAAAATTCAACTCTTTGTTGAAAAGCAGTCTTTTTTTGGTAAAAGAGTTCTCTCATTAGTTGAAACCTCATATTTTTGGTTGAAAATTTATTTCTTCGGTTCATAATTTAACTATTTTATTGAAAATTCGTTTCTTTTTCGGTTGAAAATTTTTTTTACTAACTGAAAATTTAACTATTTCATTCCTGGTAGAAAATTTATCTTTTTAGTTGAAAATTCATGAATTTGGTTAAAAAATAATTTTTTTCAGTTGAAGATTCATCATTTTAGTTGAAAATTCACTTTAACTATTCCATTTTTTGTGAAAAATTTACCTTTTTTCATAGAAAAGTTTTTTTTGTTCGTTAAAAATTATCGGTTTTGTAGAAATTCAATTATTTTATTTTTTGTTAGGAATTCATTTCTTTGGTTGAAAAAAAAACTATTTAGTTGAAAATTCGTTTTTTTTGTTGATAGAAAATTCATGTTTCGGGTTGAAAATTCCACTATTTGGTCAAAAATTCATATTTTTGGTTGGAAATTTATCATTGTGATTAAAAATTAATTTCTTTGGTTGAGAATTCGTTTCTTTTCAGTTGAAAATTATTTTTTGCAACTGACCATGTAACTGTTCCATTTTTGCTTGAAAATTTACATTTTTAGATGAAAATTAATTAATTTTGCTGAAAAGTCGTTTTTTTGTTTGAAACTTACTTTTCTGACTGAAAATTGAACTATTATATTCTTGGTTTGTAAATTCATCTTTTTTAATTGAAAACTTATATATTTTATTGAAACTCTATCTTTTTTGGTAGAAAATTCATCGTTTGGGTGTAAAATTAAATTATTTTGTTGAGAATTGATTTTTTTGGTTGAAAATTGGTTGTTTTAACTGAAAATTGAATTCTTTTTTTTTATGAAAGAAACGAACTATTTTGTTGAATATTCGTTTTTTTTTGGTTGAACATGTATTTTTCTAACATTTTAGCCATTTTAATTTTGATTGAAAATTGATCTTTTTTCGATGAAAATTCATGTACTTCGTTGAAAATGTGTCTTTTTGGGTTAAAAATTCAACTAAATAGTTGGTTCAAAATTCATATTTTTGTTTGAAGATTCAGCATATAATTTAAAAATTCATTTCTTTGGTTAAAAATTTATTTGTTTGACTTGAAAACACAACTAAAAAGTGTTTAAAATATATTTAGGAACAAAATTTTTCTGCACTAACATTATTAACCTTTTAGGTGTATGATTAGTTTCATACCTCGAAGAATTTAGGAATTGGGATATTGTAGCAACCCTGAATAAGGCACTGTTTAATGCAAATAATATGTTTTCCATTACTTAGACTTCTCTCATCATTTAAATTTAGCGCCCTTTCCAATTTGAAGCTATACATTTTGCCGCGAAATTTAAATAATGTAGTTTATTATTATTGAAAATAGAAATTACGATTTTTTAAATCCTTATTCAAAGACTCATAAATGCTCATTAAATTCTTAAAGCACATAAAGTTCGAACATATTCTCGAGCATATCCTCATGCTCGTGAGAATTTCTGTAAGCATTCAAACTCTTTAGAACACTACGTAGAAGTTTATTTTTGACATTGAAGAGACAATGTAAAAAATGAAGGTCTTTTTAATGTCAGAACCAAATAGTGACACAGTCGCACCCATCAAAATATAGGCTATAAACATTTGAAGTAGGGTCTGCACATTGAAATGGAGTCAAAGAAGGCTCAAATGTTTCATTTCCTAGGTCTCTGGAAGTGGAAAATTCAAAGTAGGGGCTATAGGTTTAAATAGCTTCAATGCAGGTTCCAATAAGTAGCTGCAGATTCAAAGTAGGGTCCAAATTTCGACTAAGGTACCATATTTGTTAAGAATTCAGTAGCCCCGTTAGTATACCTTTGCTCTCTTAAACATAGACCATTTTGAAATTGCATCCACAATACCCAACGTCCCAGAACAAGGCTATAAAATTCTAAGTTTTTCTCTATAAAGATAGGCAGCTTCAATAGAGGGCATATCTTCATGGTTCCGGGATGGTTCTATTTTTTATCGACGACGCTTGGATTCGCGTTTGAGTAGGAGCAAAATCTCGACTCTCGACAGAGGTCTTATTTCCCACGGGGCTCAGCATCATTATTGTAGGAGACTGCCAGCAATACCAATGCATCGCACAATAATAATTGCGTAATAAGTTAGTGCGGAGTAGGCGTTGTCGGATATCTGTAAGATTTGTTCCAAAGTGGATAGTGCGATGTATCTCAGACCGAGCGATTTCTCCCGATCGCTTGCGATTGCGTTTCGGAAAGGTCTTTCTGCTAAGGTATCCTATCCTTTCGTATCGTATCTTATATGCACTGTGAATTGAGGTACTCCTCTATAACAGCGAATGTCCGCTTTAAGGAATAGGTGGACCACACCCTTTTAGGATACACCTGCGTACGTCTTTCGTTATAAGATAAGACAAACGCGAAATTGCCCTAGGCTCTTCTCTGAGGAATAGCGCGTAGGTGTGTAGTGTTCTGCCGCGAATCGGCGCGCCTCGAATCCGTTTAATTGTGCCAAGTCAAAATGGACGTTGTTAATGTATAATCGGTTATTGTTTATCGCATTTTTCTGACCTTTCAGAAGCGCGAGAAGGACCTCACCTCGTCGAAATTGAGGGCGAGAATAACATTGAGGATTGTTGTTGTGCTCGTTCTACTATCAATCATCAGATTTCAACCCTCGAGGCAGGCTTATTCTAATTGTAAGAAATGTTTTATTATTTTTTTTTCTAATTCAGATCGGTCAGAACTCTATTTTATCAGGAATAATTTTATGCAAAATGAGCATAAAAAAGATTCAGAATAAAAAAAACAGACATCTAAGCTACCTCATTTTTCGGCTCATTAGAGACAAAAATAACCAAATGGAAAAAGAGGGATAAAAGGAGAAAAAGTCAACCAAAACCAACCTCTCACTTTTTCCTTTAGTCGTCTTTTTTATACTACCAGGGAACCAACATGCTTCGGGGCCAATTTAGACCCCCTCATCAGGGATTATTTACAGGAAACTACAAGGTATGATTAATATATTTTTATGCTAATTGAAAAAAAATCAAAAATAATACCTGCAATTAAAAATTAGAGATAATGCAAATATATATACAAATATATATGTATGTATACGTGCATACTTACATATACACATACACACAAATTATATCCCTTTTTAAGAAGATTACTACAATCTAAATTTATATTGCCTAGTGAAAAACTGACCAAGATATAAAGATTATTATTCATAATAAGATTAAAAATATTGAAAATTTGATTCAAAGCAAAAGGACAATAGTAATTACTATTAATATATAATTAACATAATATATATATATATATATATATATATATTAATAATTAATATATAATTAATAATATATATATATATAATATATAATCAATCAACTTCCTGTGTATGATGTATGTAAGTATCTGATCCAAATCTTATTCACACTGTATATCCCGAAAACAATTGAAACACTGTTGAAAATCACAAAGATATTCTCAAAAATTTTTGGACATTTTGTTTTGATTTAGATTAAAAAAGAACAATTATTTTAAATGAAAATATATCACCTTCTTTTTTAACACGAAACCTCTCAAAAATTCAGAAATGAATACAAAAATAAGATATCAAAAATGATCTGAAAATAAAAGAAACATTTTTAAATAGAAAAATTCAGCATAAGATTATTACAAAAGTACTCATTGGTACATAAGAATGGCATCTTCCTCAGAAAACGTTCGGTTATAGGCAACGAGGGTATCATAACTTATTTTTGATAAGTATCTGTTTGATTTCTAAATTAGAAAAGTATGTACATCCCATTGGCAACCTTACTTTTCAATAAGTACCGGGAAGACATTTCTGAAAAAAAAATTGAAACATATATCATGTATAAATGTAAACATTATTAATTTTTTATAACCTGAAAATATGTAAATTATGAATATTAAAGAAAGAAAAACGACAATAGTGCCCAGATCTAATGTTAGTATATCACTATCAAAAATTCAGATATGAATACCAAAATAAGATATCAAAGGTGATCTGAAAATAAAAGACATGAGTAAAAATTTTAAATAGAAAATTCAGCATAAGATTATTACAAAAGTACTCATGCTCTACGACAACTATTTTTTTTAGGTCGTGCAGAAGAAACTTTTGTAATGTTAAAAGAAAAAAGTTTTTTGATGTACAAATCTAATTACTCTTAGAAATTTAAAAAAATTCAAGTTTCAAGAACTCAAAATGGACCAAATTTACAAAAGCATAATTGCAAATACTTTCATTTCAAATAAACAAATAAAGAAAGACGACAACCAAATGTTATTTATTTTGTTCCATCTCTTGTTTTTCTTTATTTGTATCTTCCTTATTCTTTAAACAAAAGATATTCACAAAAATGTATCAACATGTGTGCTTGTCCAAATTTGGTAATTCTTGATTCTTAGAATTAGATTTTTTTGTCATTTTGTTATAAGAGTTGAATTTCAGGCGTTGAAGAGGAACTTTAATTTCAGTTAAAACTAAATTTAATTTCTTCATTTCAACGTAGGGTAGACCAACACATAATAAATAAGCTTGTTCAAAAACAGGCTTCCACATTTGGATGTCTTTACTTCATATTCATGTAAAAAAGATCAAGGTGACAATATCTCTAATTTTGAATTTGTTTCAAATAAATAACTTCACCTCAAACTTGAAAATTTTGAGGCAAACTTTCGACTTTCATAATATAAAAGAAATATTTTACTCAGTATTGATTTTCAGCAATTTTGAGAATATACAATAACCTCATTTTTATCAGAATTTCGAAGTGGTACTCGTAGCATTATTTGTACCTATTATTGTTGAATTTTATAATGTTTAAATGAAATTTTATGATTTTAAATGAATTTTATATAAAATTAGCAACTTTTCAATCCTGGCGATGCTCGATTTTCAAAAATCGAATGATTTCAAAAATCTTGATTAGAAAATCAAGATAAACTGGCTCACATTTATTCTTAGTAAAATCTAGAAGATAATCCGAATTTTTTTTTCTGAATTTCATTCTTATATGATTTTTTACAATTCTATTTAGTGTGTTTTGATGGAAAATATTTAGGAATTAATTAATCATTTATTTTCCGAATTAGCCTATACAATTAAATGAAAGCTTATACCCAATAAAATTATCACCAATCTTTTCAGGAGCAATGAGATATTGTTAGTCAACATTGAATGAAAATTAAGACTTTTGTCGAAAGTGAAAGAAATTTTTTTTGTTATATTCCTTAAATAAGCTTCGTTTTCTCTTCTAAAATTCCTTGCGATTGTTAATACAACCTTTTTGTCTGTTTGATAAATCATGTTAAAAATTGCATAATTTTCAGTTTTTATGTGAGACGAAAACATCATTGACGGAATAATTTGCAATATTTTAGGAAGTTAGACCTAATACTTTTTTAATTGTGATTTTTACTATTCAAACTAAATATTGTCTATAACGTGCATCAACAAGGCTGATATTTAGATATTGATCCAAATTAGAAAATGGTATTAGTCATTGAATTTCTTTTCTGTTGATCAGATACTTTCTCTAAATGAAATACGAGTACTTCTAGATTTTAATTGATCAGAAGAACCGGAAAATTCATATATGATGCTTTCTGGTTGCCCTCAGCACTAAAAACGATCATCACGCCTTGAACCGAGACAGAAATCCGAGGCATTAATGGGTTATTAGGCATATTCCATTAACTCGGGACAAGGATTGTAAATTTTAGTAGCAACGTTTATAAGTCGTTTAATCGTGGGATTATTGCATAGAATCCGCCGGATTAGGTTACGGTCTAACAATTCGAGAATGCGCGCATACCATCAGGATATGACAGCGTTGACCCGCGTAAATTATAAAATATGCGGTAAAAGTCATTGGCTTTGTCAGAATTTTCCCCCCTGAGCAATTTCAAACATTTTTCTATATATTTTTATTTGAATTAGTGTATAGTAAACCTCATATACACATCTAGGTGCACAGTAAACTCCGGGATATCAAACCATTGCATATCATTCTGATTATCAACTCCAAATCGAAATAATCGACTTTTGCGGATCCAAAATTAATTTTTACAAAAATTCATTTTCATGTTTTGAGTGCATTACGTTATATACTTTTTATAAAAATTCGTAGACAAGGCTGACATGATATTTCTAAACCAAAAAGATTTTTTAAGAAATTTTAAAATTCTGAGTCGGAGAAAAATTAAATTTTTCCTATATTGGGCTATAAATCTCTATGCCTCGGGAAATTATTATTTTTCTTTCTGAACATTTTTCTTCGCATTTACCTAGTTTCGACTCTCACTTTTGGAAGATTTACATCTTTCTAGGACCAACAGACAATGTTTAAGAAAATATCGAATTTTCGATAAAATTCATGAATTTTCAATAGATAGTTGAATTTTCGTCTAAAAAACATTTACTTTCAACCAAATAGTTGAATTTTCAACCAAGGAAGATAAAATTTTAACAAAAAATGAAATAGTTAAATTTTAAGATAAAAAAAATAATGCACAACTAAAAAAACGAATTTTCTACCGCATAGTATAATTTTCAACCAAAGAGATGAGTTTTTGACTGTAATTATGAACATTCAACTAGAATACTCACATTTTCAGTCAAAAAAATTATTTTCCAACCAAAAATATGAATTTTCAACAAAATAGTTAAATTTTTAAGAGAGGAGTTCAACTTTCAACCGAGTAGTTGAATTTTTAACAAACAAAGATGAATGCTCAACCGAAACAGATTTCTACAAAAAGAGATGAATTTTCAAACCGAAAAGACGAATTTGTTAAAAAAAAGTTCAATTTTCCACCCGCAAATATGAATATTCAACAAGTTTTTAAATTTTTAATAAAATCGTTGAATCTTCAAACAAATAATAAAATTTTGAACCAAAAAGGATGAATTATCAATCATAAATATAATAGTAGACTTTGCAACCGAAAATAATGAACTTTCAAGAAAAAATAGTAGAATTTTTAACCAAAGGGATAAAAGTTCTACCAAAAAAGATGAATTTTCACCTAAAATGATAAATTGTTAACTGAAGTAGTTAAATTTTTAATTGAAAAAAAATAATTTCAACCAAAAAAAAAAACGAATTTTCCTTAACATACATGGATTTTTAACAAAATAGTTTAATTTTCAACTAAAATGATGAATCTTCAACAAAGAAGAATAATTTTTTACCAAAAAAGACGAATTTTTAACCAAAAACATTAATTTTCAATGAGAAATGTAATAGTTGATATTATAACCCGGAAAGATTTTTATTTCAAATAAAGAATAGTAAAATTGAAAACCAAAAAAGAGGAATTTTTAAAAACATAGTTGAATGCTCAACCACCACAGTTAATTTTTTTTTAACCAAACAGTTGTATTTTTAACAAAAACAAAAAATGACTTTCTAACAAAATTGTTGGATTTTTATCAAAATGGTGAAATTTTTAACCAAATAATACATTTTTTTATTAAAGAAATGAATTCTCAACCATAATATAAAAATATATATAATAAACTAGAAGGAATTCATTTCCAATAAAAAATAATTGGATTTTTATTCAAGGAGATGAAATTTCTACCAAAAAGAAACTAAATTTACAACCTAAATGATCAATCTTCAACTGAAGTAGTTCAATTTTTAACCAAAAAAGATTTCTCAGTCATAAGTGAAAAAAAATTCAAAGAAATTGATGAGTTATCATGCCAAAGAGGCGATTTTTGTAGAAAATATTTAAATTTTCAACCCGCAAATATGAATATTCAATACAAAAGTTAATTTACAACTGAATAGTTGAATTTTCAACACGAAAAGACGAATTTTCAACAAAACATTTCAATTTCCAAGCAAAAACAATGACTTTCGAACTAAATTTTTGAACTTTCAACAAAATAATTTAACTTTAAACTAAATAATAAAATTTCTTAGGAAGAAAAATAAATTCCTAATTAAAAATGACACTGAATAGTATTACGGAATTTTCAGTGAAACCAACCAGTCAAGTACAGCGTTAGATCTAGTATGACACTGGGACCGCGATTTACCGGATCCCCCAGTAAATCGCGGTCCCAGTTTAGTAGATTTTTCAACTAAAGATATGAATTTTTAACTGAAATGATTGATCTTCGACTGGAATAGTTAAATCTTCAGTTAAGAAAAATAATTTTCAAACAAAAAAGAACGAATATTCAACTGTGGAAATTAAATTTGTTTCTTTCAAAAATATGCCTTCAGATGAACCTAGTTCCGACTTCCACTTCTAAAAGATTTACAACTTCCTAGGACCTATCGAAAATATTTGATAAAATTTTGAATTTCCGGGTGGGAGAAAAATTCCAATTTTTCTATTTTGGGTCTATATTGGGTTCTAAATCTCAATGGCTCTGGAAAGAATTTGTTCCTACCTTCATAAGGTGTTTCTTTAGATTTATGTAGTTCGAGTATTCGTCAAAACTTATTGATTTTTCGATAAAATGAAATATGACATTTCATGACAGCCTGATCTTGAGATTCTGATCACGCTGATGCGCAATTTGCTGATCAAGTAAAAAATCCAGTCTCTAGGTATGAAAGCGTTTTATATAATTTTAATCTAATTTCGGGATCAAATTGATCAACTCGCATTTAATGTTTGTGTATAAATGTAAAACTGCGTGAGCGTGCGCAGTTTTTATCGATTAAATCTCGATCGAGAAGCCGACAGTGCAATTAGTTGCGCTAATTTCCCATAATTAGTGAGAATAATGAAGTTATTGCTGGTTCGTGTCCTCGATTATACGGCATTTACATAAAATAGCGTGCGACAACCGGCGACAGGTAAAACGCGCTTAAAAAACGCACGATATCGCCAAGGGTTGTTATAGGGTGATTAATCCAAGGGTTTCAGGGATAAAGGCAAAAGGTGATAAACTCAAAAATGCACAGATTGAGAGTGATATTGACTGTGCTTAAATTTAAAAAAAAAATAAAAAAAAAAACATTTTAAAAATGTTCAATACATACTTTTATTTTGGATGAAAATATAGGAAGTGGACCCAAAATTCATGGAGGAAAAAGACGTACAAAAAATTTATAGACCAATGATATATTTTTCTCAATAATTTAATAATTTAATATTAATAACCTACATGTCTTCGCAGCTAATACATTCCATTCGCATTAATACATTTCGGCCTCAGCACGCAGTTGGTTCGCAAAGATGCTTTTGTTTTTTCATTTATGTTTTTTTCTTAATTTTATTTTTATTATTTATCTTTATTATTTTTTTAGTTTTATTATTAAAACTTCAGAAGCACATAAAAGTACAGTCAAATTGGGATTTCTGCTTGAACAAATTAAAGACACGGAGGTGTCTTAAAATGTTGGGATGAACGTTCTTCTGAATACCTAAAAGGTTCGAAACTGATTTTTTAGTCAATTTATTGTTATTAACAAAAAATATAAAATCGCAACATTTTCTCAGTACTTTTGCTTGGATTGTTACTTTCGATGAAAAGAAAGCTAAAAAGTGAATAGCTATTTGTGTTTCGAGTATAAAATAATATTTAAAATGAGCCCTTAGCAAATATCCTACGACAAATAGATTACGAGACATGAATTTGTTAATTAATATTGTGCGTTTTTCAATGAAGACAAAGCGACGATGAATTCTCGTTGTTTAAAAAAAGATTGCGATCAGGTTTTTTCTATTGGAGTCTTAAATTGGATTGTTCAAAATATTGAAAAACATTTTTTTTTTGGTTTTCAGAATCCAAAAATGACAGAGGGGTGGATTTTTAAACATTCATATTTTGTTTAAAAAATCTTTTTAATTCAATTTCACGGAAATATCTAACATCAGCATGTGCATCTTTAGAAAAAAGTACATTAAAGATATCAACCAAATCTTTCATATTGTTTATAACAAATCGTGATAACCAACAAATCTTTTCATACTCACAGCTTCCAGCGAAGTTCTGTGAAATTGTTCATAAAATTTGTTTAAATAATATTTTTTGCAACGAATATATTCCACGTAGAATTTAAAAAAAAATAATATTTCAAATCCACTTTTCTGAATTTGTATACACCATTTTTTCAGAATTTTCTAGCAGCTGTAAGCATGAAACGAAAATTCTTATTTATAACGAATTGTCATTAACAATGTGGAACATTTTTTTGACATTCCAAACTGCGATTTTTTTGGCAATAGTGAAAATTCATCATCGCTTTGTCTTCACTGAAAAACCCACGATGTTAATTAACAAATTCATACATCGTAAACTAATAGTCGTACTATGAGTGTCAAAGCAAAATAATAACGTTCAATTGATAATATATGAAATTCTCCAGAATAAACTTTATATCTTTGAAATTTTATATAAAAATGAAATTAATAATTGGAAACTAATATTTCTGAAATAAAAACATTTGACGTTTTACTTGCCATCTTTCCTCATCTTTTTCAGTCCATAAGTTTCTAATTTTTTATGACTTCAAATACTTGGAATGGGAAGAAATTTTTTTACCTTTTTGAATTCTGGTCAAATATGAATTTTGTAGCCTTCAAAATTTAAAATTCACAGCTTTTAAAACGTAAAAATTCAAATTTCTTATTTCTTTCTTCAAAATTAAGTGTTATACATTCATAGCCATGCAAATTGTGTAGAGTTAATTAATTCCTTAAAATCTATGAATTCCTTGAATTCTCTGAAATCCCTGAAATCCTTGAATATTCTGAATTTTTTAAATGATTTGAATCCCTGAAATTCACTGAATTCCTTGAAATCCTGAAATTCGTTGATTTTCCTGAAATCCTTGAATATTATGAATTCCTGAAATTATTCGAATACTCTAAATCTCCTGAATTCTATGAATATTATAAATTGCTGAAATTCGTAGAATTCTTTAACTTCCTAAATGATATGAACTTCTTCAATTTCGTGAATATTTCTTGAATTCCCTTAATAATCTGATTATTTCTTTAATTCTCTCCCTATATATATACCATTAAACCATTTCCCTTTCAGGGTAGGCGTGACACTACCCGATTCGGGTAGTGTTTCTAGGTTTTTCTTGTAGTTATAAATAACTACAAGTGTGGGCTCACCACACCCACGATGTGCCAACAGCACTCATGTCAGTATTCTTGAATGGTCACCCATCCAAGTACTAACCGCGTCCAGCGCTGCTTAACTTCAGTGATCTGACGAGAACTGGGTTTTTCAGCGTGGTATGGCCGTTGGCCATATTAGTATTATATATATATTATATTGATATATCTCCCTAAATGATCTGAAATTCTCTGAATTCCCTGAATTCCTTGGATATTATGCATTATTCCAATTCTCTAACTTCCTCAAATTCCCTAAATGCTCTGAAATCCCTGAAATTTTCTGAATTCCCTGAAATCCTTAAATTACTTGAATGTTCTGAATTCCTTGAATATTTGGAAGTCTCTGAATTCATAAAATCCTTGAAATCTTTGAATATTCGTGATTCTCTGAATTTATGAAATCCTGGAATTCCTAAACTGTTTGAATTCCTTTAATTTTATGAAATTATAACTTATTTCTTTAATCCTCTAAAACCCCAAAATTGTCTGAACTGAAATTCTTTGAAATTCCTGAAATCCTTTGAATTTCCTGAAATCATTGAATTCCTTGATCATTCAGAATTCCTTGAATATTCTCAATGAATATTCTAGATTCACAAAATCTCTAAATTCCCTAAACTTTCTAAACTAAAAATTTCTAAAATTCTTTCAATTTCATGAATTCAATGAATTTCTTCAATGCTCTGCAACCCAGAAATTCTCTAAATTCCTTTAATAATATAAATTCTTTGAATTCCGTCAATATTCTAAATTCCTTTATTTCCCTAATTCTATGAAATCCCTGACATTCTGTGAATTTCCTGAAATCCTTGAATACCTTGAATATTCTGAATTCTCGGAATTCCTGACAATCTCTAAATTCCTTGAATTTGTTGATTATCTTAAACTCCTTGACTTTCTAAAATCCGTAAATATTCTAAAATTCTGAAATTCCTGGAATATTCTGAAATCCCTGAAATTCTGTGAATTTCTTGTATATTCTAAATTCTCTGAATTCATTAAATTTTCCGAATGCTCTAAGATCCCCGAAATTTCCCGAATTAAATTAAATTCTCGAATTTCTTGAATATGCTAAATTATTAGAATTCCTTAAATATATTGAATGTCCTGTATTTTTTTAATTATTTCAATATTCTGAATTATTTAAATTTCTTGACATCTAATATCTGAAAATCTCGGAGTTCTTTGAATTCTCTCTGAAATTTCTGAATTCTTTAGATGTTCTGAATTCCTGAAAATATTTGCAATCTCTGAATTTTTGTTAAATTTCTTGATTATCTTGAATTCCTTGAGTGCTCTGAAATTCTAGAAAATTCTCAATTCCTGAAATTCCTAGCATACTCCGAAATACCTATAATTCTCTGAATTCCCTAAATTTCTTGCATATTCAGCATTCTTTAAATTTCTTCAATTCCCTAGATGCCCTAAAATTCCGAAAATTCTCTGATTTTCCTAAAATCCTTAAATTTATTGAATATTCTGAATTCCTTGAATATGCTGAAATCCCAGAATTCCTTGAATATTTTTACTTGTCCAAATTCTTTGAATGTTCTGAATTCAAAAAATTCTGTGGAATCTCAGAATTTCTTGAATTACTGAAACATCTTAAATTCCTTGACATTCCTGAGATTCTTGAATATTCTTAATCCCTGAAATTCTTTGAATATTCCGAAACTCTGAGATTTTTTTAATTTCCTGAATTTATTGTATATTATGAATTCTCTAGATTTCTCAAATTTCTCAATTATTCTAAAATCCCCAAAATTCTCTGCATTCCCTCAAAATCCTTGAATATCTTCAATATTCTGAATTCCTTGAATATGCTAAATTCCCAGACTTCCTTCAATATTTTGAATTTCTTGTATTTCTTGAATATTCTGTATTCCCTGAATACCTTGAATTCTCTTCATTTATAAAAATCTCTGAGTTCCTTGAATTTCTGAAATCCTTGATTTCTCTGAATTTCCTAAATTCTTTGAATGTTCAGCATTCCTGAAATTCTTTGGAATTTCTGAATTTTTTGAATTACCTAAATGCTCGGAAATCCCTGAAATTTTCTGAATTCCTTGAATATCCTTAAATCCTGGATTTCTTTTATTTTATATTTGCATGTTATCAATTGGTAAGGCAATGGTTTCCGCGCGATATAACGCGCGTATAATTGATAATTTTTTATAATAATTGTTTTTGAAAATCTCAATTCAACTTAAAAACGAAATAACTTTTCACCTTAAAAATATAATTTTATTTGATAAATTTAAATTAGGGAGAGATATTTCTTCCGAATGGTCCATCCCACCTCCTTAGTTACTTGATTCGACATTATCGTTTCAGGATTGCCCTTCTTTCTTGTCGATATTTTTGCGGGGTTGCCGAGTACCCTCGTGGCTCGTACAAAGAATTTAAAAGGATTTCCATTGAATATCGATGATACTTGAGAAAGAAGATAGGGGAGGTTTGCAAACTTTTATTGAGCTATATAGAAATATTTGCACTTCTAAGGCTTTCTTCTTAGCTACATCAGTGTCGAAAAATATTTAGAATAAGGCACATAATACAAAAAAAGAAGGGTAAAATTCAAATTATTTTTTTAGATCTGGCTCACTGACTTTTTACTTAATAATTGCAAAATTGCTATCCTCAGAAAACTGTTTTTTTGAATCAAAACAATTCTTTCTTTGATATAGGGTCAAACTTATTCGAATCAAACACACCATTTGTTTCACTCCAACAAATTTGATTTGAATCAAACCAATTCTAACTTTTATATGGAGTCAAACAAATATTTGCTTGATTCAAACAAACATTTTTCTGATTGTATTATAATTCAGCAAACTCATAAGCACTACGAAATTTCTTGGCAATAATATTTTCAAGATTGATTAAAAAATTTGTTTCTAGTTCCAAAAACCAAACGTTACAATACAAAATTATTTATTTCAAAATGTTAGATTGATAACTAGTTTTGTTTGTAAAATACCTCATTTGAAATTATTCTTACAAATGTATTTGCACAATTGAGTACATAAACATTCGAAAATACGTACGCCTTGTAAATCATAGCTTCATTGTTCTAGTTTAAACGAAGTTGCAGTTTCTTAGAAAAGTTTTGCATTTATTATTATTTATTCATTACACCAGTAGTTTTATTAGAAAAAGTTTCCGCTTAAAAAAAAATCCCACTTTTTTTAAAGAAAAATTTGTCTATTTTGACCCTTACAATTGATCTGCTAAACCACTGTACTAGGATGGTAATAATTTTTTGGTGTCTAATGTTCATGCATATCTTCCCTTGCCGCAAATTTATTCGATTCTACAAAAAAATAAATGTGTTTTTTGTAATGAAGTTTAACACTTATTTACAATATTTACAATTTTTAATATCAGGTGTATCAAAATAACACTCAACATTTCTCTTCACAATTAGCCATAGAATATATGTCACAAATTACTTTTTGAATTTCACCTCCATAAGTATATTTTCTAGGGTTCCAAAAAAAACCCATGAGCTACTTATTATTTATTTGCGGTTGATTTCAGTATCAATTGTTTTATTTACATGAAATATTACTCTGTACTGATAACTAAATGTTTATATAATTTGTTTTAACAATTTATTATTGTTTATTACAATTTTATCTTGCAATGAAGTTAGAAATTCGCGGTTGTTTCTGAATTTTTCAACTTGCTTTCAACTTCTTAGAGCGAAGCAATAATCAATTATATCTAAGAAAAATAATTGTTTATACAATATAGTGTTAATTATGAATAATGCTAGAAAGTTGCGGTTTTTCTGAAATTCCCAACTTTTTCCAGCTTTGCAGTTAGTGCGGTAATAATTAATTAAAAGTAACAAAAAACCTTGTTTAAATAATTTATTATGTTTATTGATATTCTGTTCGAGTGATTCTAGAAAGTTTCAGTTTTTTCTTAAATTTTCAATTATTTGTCCACTTTTCACTTAAAGTGGGATAATAATTAATGCCATTTACTGAAAATAATTGATTACACAATTTATTATTGTTTAAACAATTTATCATTGTTATTGTTATCAACAAATAATAAATTAACATCAAATAGAACCGTTTTTTTAACAAGCTCTTTCTTTTTTGTGGATCTATTTTTCTGAAACAGAATTAAATATTTGAGTTATTCTTAAAATTTTCCATATGGATCATATCGAATGTAACTTTTCCTTAAAGCAGTTACTGAGAGGTTTTTAGTTTAATTTAATATTTTTAAAACATTAGCAAGATTGTAAAAATACTTCATTCCAAATAAAATGGAATCTCATTTAAGAAATGATTCTTGTAGATGCTTATTTATTATTTCTTCATAAATCATAACTAAAGATTCAAAGAGAAGCTGAACATTTCAGAAAAAACTGGAACTTTCAAGCACTACTCTGAAAGAAGGTAGTTATAAATAATAATAAATTGTTCAAACAATTATTTTTGTTAACTTGAATTAGTTATTGCCTCATTCTAATTGAAAAAATGAAAACAAGTTGAAAAATTAAAACAAAACCGCCACTTTTTAACTCTATTCTAAAAGAAAATGATAGGAACAATAATAATTGTTCAAACAATTTATTTTAATATTTTATTTTCAGTATAAAGTAATGCGTTATGTATAGGAAATAATTTGTACTGAAAAGAACAGCAAAAAAATAATAATTAGGACCAAGAACACGCAAACCCAAATATTTCACTCATAGGGTTATTTTGGGACCCTACAAGACAGACTATTGGGGGTGAAATTTGAAAATTAATTTTTAATACGTATTCTATAGCTGATTGTGATTGCGGGAAATATGAGTTAAACTTCAGGGGCTTCCGGAACCTCTAAATATAATTTTTTTCACAAAAAGACGCATTTATGTCGTTGTGGATTCAAACAAATGGTCCCCACCCCCAATTTGTTTATTATGACTTTTTATTCCTCTATATTTCTTTTTATATTCCCCGTCGTTCTAGATTCTGGTTAAAACTACTATATTTAATTTAAACTATGAATTTAGGAATGTCCGAATTTACCCTCATGTCCGAAATCACCCGGTTTGTTGGTACTTATTCTTGCTGACATTAGTTAGCTGTTCTCATGCATCCAAAAAAATGCATACAAATTCAACAACAACAAAAAAGAATTTCCAAACATTTTTTGGACGATCCTACTGTGCACTGCGATCATAGTGAATGAAAAGAAGAGAGAGTAAGGTCCATAACTGTAGAAAATCGATTGATACGAATTTATCGATTTGGCATGACAAGCGAAAGCACGTTCATCCTAAGTACACTGTGTACCCCAACAAGCGAATCTCTCGATTTGTTCTCGTCGGTAGAAACACAGTGAGTCTCGTGTACCCAGCACCATTCCACTACAAACTTCTCTTCCACACCGACTCCGAGTCACGACCTACTAATGAATGATTATGCTACAATTTGCCCCGGGACGGCAGCAGCTATCGCAATTTATTAAATTACAGTGATTCCTACCTCGACGCGCCATCAACCCCGGCCGGCATCCGGTAGTCGCGTGTCGTTTTGCCAACATTTTCCCTTTGGATATTCGATCAATTTTCATTTTTGAGACAATATCAAATAATAGACCTGACATCTAGCCTCATCTCATTCATTAGCCTTCGGGGCTAATCTCGAAGATGAGAAACCAGGAATCAGGAATAATAAGCAGCTTCAAGAGTTTGCAGCATATTTTATTAATCGTCGTTTAATTCGTGGGAAAAGGATGAATTTACTTTACCTAGGAAGATTACTGACATTCTTGAATCATGAAAAAAGTTTAAATTGTTGCAGTTCAGCACAGAAAAGACTGGGGTTTCTATTGGAAGCAATGCTTGGTTTCCGAGGAGCTACAACAAAAAGGATCATCTCCAGCTGAAAAGGAACCATAAACGATGAATTTGTTCCAAAGAAGGCTCCAGTTGGATCTTCAAAGGAACCTAATTTCAATCGAGACTTTTTCCAAAGAACCTATTTTTCGCTTTGCCCACTTTCACATTTCATCCAGTTAATAACACAACTTTTACGTTAAAGCACGAATGTAATAGAACTGATGGACATCATTTGATGAAGAGGAGTAAAGTACAAAATATCATCGCAATTAGAATAGATATGATGACTTAACAAATATCATTTGAAGGTTATAAAGCAAACTTGTAAACATAAAGGCGTATTCATATGCTTGAATAGAACAACATGAAGCCGCATTCACAGACGAATAGCTTGCAAAGTGGGGTTGGTAAGTTAGGGATTTACTTCCTTAAGATGTTATGGTGTTGAACACGGTAATTAATAAGTGAACATGTTTTTTTGGAATCAATCAATGCTGTTGTTTAATTTCAAAATAACATCTTGACTCATGAATTACCCTGGTCAACACCATAACATCTTAAGGAAACAATATTCGTTGATTAGTGGCTAATTACTGGTCCAAAATGGACCAGTAATCAACAGCATTGATTATATATA
>CAKNYM010051823.1:234767-275508 GCA_932195095.1 Andricus curvator | reverse complement strand
AGTTTATTGCCATGCGTGAGCCATGCAAACTTTTTTCACGCGGGATCTTGTTGAAAAGCAGATTTCCAGAGAACATCTTGTGAATGCAAAGCAATACTTTTAAATCAAACGTTCCTGACAGGCTAACTAATTTCTAATCCAAAAAGCGACTAAAAGTTACTATGTGCATTAATAATTTGACTAATGTTCTTTTGAATTTGAAACAATTCAAGTTAAATTCAAAAGAATGGAAATAAATTGGAAAAAATTTAAAAACTCAAAAAAATTGCATTGATTCCAGTAAGTTTGAATCGAGTTTAGAAGAACACAAGGGAATTCAAAATAATATAATTAATTGTTTAAGAATTCAAAATAAGTTATAAGCCTTTGAGAAGAATTAAACAAATAATAGAAAAATAAATCCATTGATCTGAATACAATTGATTTCATTTAGAAGAATTCAGGTAAATTAGGAAAGTTAAAGGGAAGTTATAAAAGAATCCGGGATAAGTTAGTAATAATTCAGGGTAAATTTCAAATGCATTCAAATTAATTTCAAAACATGTCCGAACCCTATAAAATTCTTCACTTTTTGTAAATAAATTATTTGAAATTCATAAAAATATGATAAAATCCGGTGGAATTGTATGAAATTTGATACTATTTTTTGAAATCCTGCCAAATTTATTAGAATACCTTGAGAGCTTTTAAAATCCATTAAAATAATTGAAATCGTCAGATATTTAAAATATATAAAATATTTAAAAGTATCCTAAAACCTTACAGATCATATAAAATAGTTTCATATATTCCGAAGTTCCAGGAAGTTCTTTAAAACCCAAGAAAATTTGTTCAAATCCCTTGAAGTTGTTCAAATCCCTGGGAATTCCTTAAAAAATTGATTATATCTTAAAAATGCATTAAAATCTTTAAAAATGCCTTAGATTTTTCTTTTGAAATCTTTTAAAATTCCAGAAAACTTTTTATGACTCCTGAAAATTCCTTGGAATTACGAACAAAACAATCTCAAATCTTTCAAATCCTTTGAACGCCTTTGAAAATATTGAAATCTATGTAAAAATCGTGGAATCTTTTGAAATATTCTAAAAGATTTCAAGAAAATTCAGGAATAGGTGTAGAAAAGAATTCAATAGGTTAATTCATTGAAACAAAAGTGACTAAAATAATATTTTCATTTCAAAAAACGAATTAGTTACTTTACAGTCACTTTATCTTTAAAAAGTGGCTAAAACGTGATTTGAAGAAGAAGAAGAAGTGACTCAAAGTTCTTCTTACAGAAATTCACTGACTTTTGCAATTTTTTTTCAAAATTCCTGACTTTCCCTCATTTCCAGTAATCCCTGGTCATTAATATTTTGTATGGATCAAAATTCTAATCTTGTAACTTTTGAAATATAGAATCCTTTATAATAGGATTAAAACAAATGTAAATTTATTAATTTTTAATTTCTATGCTGCCACAGTCTAATTTTCTTGAAAAAAAAATGAAAAAGTGACTAACCGTGACTAGTGTCCATTAATAATGTGACTAATGTGCTTCTGAATTCAAACAAATTTCAAGAAACTCAATGAAATTTATAAGAATACCCGGTAAATTTTAACGAATTCAGGATAAATTCATAAAACTTCAAAGTAATTCAAAAATAAATTCAAAAAAATTGAAAAAATCCTAATAAATTCTTACCTTAAACTTGAAATTAGTCAAATACAGGATAAGTCTACTTGATGCATACTAATTTTTCATTATTAAATAAAATATAGATTTACACTGCTGTATAGATGTATACTGCATATATATACACTGCTGTATAATATTGAAAAAACTATTTTTGTAGTGAAACATTTTTAAGATTTTGTTTTGTAATTTTCTGTAATTTATTTTTCTTATTCCCCAGGATTTTATTGTTTAACAGATGAAAATTTATATTTATCTTCAATTTAAATTAATAATCGCAAATATTACAATTATATCAATAAGAAATAATAATTTCATTGAATAAATGATAGAAAACCTAATTAATATTGAATTCACTTGGAAAAAAATGATTTTCCACCATAAATGTATTTAGGTAGCTGTTCATATGATTAATGAAATCGTTACAAAGAAATTGCCAGTTTTATTTTTTGATTAAATAGCTTTTGAAAAATAAAAAATCATATCCAAATACACCTATGGTGAAAAATAATTTCTTTCCAAATTATTAAAAAAATAAATTTTTGTCCCATGCAATTTTTATGATTTTTGGCCAAAAAAAAATCACGAGATTTATGGACGCCCCCGGGGGGGGGGGGGGGGGGTCCAATTTTGGTTGAAAATTCAACTGGAATCTTTCTTGTGGGAAAATTAAACTATTTTTTTTTTAATTTTGTCTTTTTGGTTTAAGAATTTATCTACTTAAGTAGAAATTTCATCTTTTTGGGGCTAAAAATGCAAATATTTCGTTAAAAATTAATATGTTTTGGTTGATGATTCAAATATTTGGTTAAAAATTCGTCCTTTTTTTTGAATTCAACTGTTTTCCATTCCAAATTAAAATATTATATTTTTTGGTTAAAATATCTACTATTACATTAGGCTTTGAAAATTCATCAAGAGGTTGAACCACTTGGTTAGAAAATACTTTTTTTTTTTGTTGAAGATTGATAATTTTAAATGAAAATTCATATCTTTGGTTGAAAATATTTTTTTTTCTTAAAAATTTATGTTTTCTGGTTGAAAGTTTGACTGTTTTACAGAAATAATCGTCTTTTGGCTTCAAATTTCAACAATTTGGATAAATGTGTTTTCCTTTCTATGATGAGAAATCTTAATTTGTTTACAATTTGTCTATTTTGTTCAAAAATTCATCATTTTTAGTTGAAAATGTATCTCTTTTGTTGAGAATTTGACAGATTTGTTGAGAAATTCGTGTTTCTTTGTTAAAATTAATTTCTCTTATACTAAAAGTGGAAATTTTTCATTTATGGTTAAAAATTTATCTTTCTTATATGAAAATGCATATATTTTGTTGAAAATTCGTATTTTTTGGTAGAAAACTCATCTTCTTGGTAGACCATTCGTCTTCTTGATTTTAAAATTCATCTCTTTTGGTAGGGATTTCATCTTTTTTTTGTTGAAAATTCAATTATTGCATTTTTTAAGAATTCATCTTTGTAGGTTTAAAAATCAACTATTTAAAATCAATTTAATTATCTTGCGGATAATTCAACTCTTTGGTTGAAAATTCAACTATTTTTTTGAAAATTTCGTTTTTATATTTCAAAATTCAACTGTCTTCTGAAAAGTTCGTCTTTTTGGTTTGAAAATTTAACTATTTTGTTGAAAATGCAACTGTTCTTGATTGAAGTTACATCTTTTTTTTTTTTTTTTAAATTCGACCATTGGGTTGAGCATTCATCTTTGCAGGTAGAGCAATTAACTATTTCGTTAAAAGTTCAACTATTTGGTTGAAAGTTCATCTTTTTTCTATATAAAATTAACTTTTTTATTCGAAATTCATCTTTTGGGGTTTCAAATTCAAATGTTTTTGAAAAAATTGGACTTTTTTGCTTGAAAATTCAAGAACTTGGTTGAAAATACAACGAAGTTTAGTTGAAGTTCAATCTTTTTTGTTTGAAAATTCTAGTATTTGGTTGAAAATTCATCTTTGCAAGCAGTAAATTGAAGCATTTAGTTAAAAATTCAGCTATTTTATTGAAATGTTATCAATTTTGTATTGGAAATACATCTTTTATTTTAGAAAAGTCGACATGTTCAAAACTTGAAAACGACTTAGAAAAAATCAATTTTTATTTAATTTGACATATCACTCAAAATTTGGTTGATTATTTTTGAGTTTCTACCCGAAAATTGTAAGGGTCCCAGGTACCTGGAGATTACCTGATTACTCGGGTACGTGGGTACCTAAATGTAGTCATTACCCCGGTACCCGGGTATTTGGGTATTGGCCGAATGTCCAACACTAATTTCTAATGATCAATAAAAAATTTTCAAGATTTTAAATTGAATAATTTTCTAATCTTACACACTTACAATCCGCGATGAGTTCAAAAATGAACAAATCAAAATTTTTCAATGTTCACAATGATACATTTTTATAAATTAGATATAATAGAATTATGACATCGGAAAAATTAAAAATGATTCAGTCGTAAGAATTGCATCATTATTTCTCGGAACTTTGATATGAATAACATATTTTAATTATTAATTTAAATTTCACAAACTAAATTAGCAAAATATAAAGGTTATGTAATGGTAAATTTATCATTAAGAATCCGAGCGTCATGATTGTTATCGTAATATTTTCAGAGTAATTTTGTATACAAGTTACGTTTTATTATTCATTTCAGCAATTTTATTGCCTTTCAACATAAAATTCCATAAGAAAGGCAACCAATAAAATTTCGAGATTAAGTTAAACGAAATACAAGTTGATTATGTTAACATCGCGGAAAATTTTTATTGATTTTGAAGTTTGATCGTATGTTGTACAGATCCATTGAAGCGTGAGTATGCGAAATGTTCAACAAAGCAAGACGATGTAAACGCGATTAGCGACGAGGTGGTAATAGCTTATTGTTACAGAGTGAGCATTATTTTCAAATAATACGGCACATGTTATTCATTCTGTCTCTAATTGATCCGAACGGCAATATACATATAGACACTTTTCCTTTACAGATATGCACCGATACCGATGATTCCCACGATTTCTCTATCCATTAACGTGATTGATTAATCGACTGCGCATTATTAAATGCGGATTGAGAATTGAGAGTTGAACGAGTTTTGTGCGCTTGTTTGGGAAGTGTAGGTGGCGCACTGCTCTTCTGAATTCTCACTTCAACTATTATCGAAAAAAAATCTATTTTCATGAATAATTTTCTGCAAAATGAGCATTGAAAAGATTCACAATAAAAAACATACTTTCAAATTACCTCACTTTACTGCTCATTAGAGACAAAAATAACCACTGAAAAAAGAGGGGAAAAAAGGGGAAAAGTCAACCAAAAACCAACCTCTCACTTTTTTTCTTTCTTTGCTATTATAAACCATTTATTCATCAACATAAGTTTACATATACATTTGGAATTATATTTATATTTATGTTATATTCTGCGCCCGTTTTAATAACTAATCAGAATGTTTATAATTTCTTGTAGGTTAATAATTGAATTTGTGAAAATCGTTTATCATTTTCGTTTGTGTAGAAGGTCAGCGGAAAAAAGACCATTTACTTTTTCCTTTCTCTGTCCTTTTTATACTAGTAGGGAACCTACATGTTTCGGGGCCAATTTAGACCCCCTCATCAGGGATTATTTATAGGAAAACTGCAAGGTCAGATTAATAGATTTGTATGCTAATTATGAAACAACCATAATACCTGTAATTAAAAAATATATACATATATACATTTCCCTTTTTAAATAGGTTACTCTATCTAATTTTGTATTCATTAGTGAAAAAAAAAGATGGAAAAGTAATAAAAAATTATTCTCTATAATAATAAGAATAAAACCAGACGAAGAGCAATAATAATAACCATAAAGGAAAACTATTTTGCTGATCCAAATATTAAGTTTTGTTAATTAGATGAATACCATTATATTTTTCAAATATTCACACAAATTATCAATAATATTTCCCCATTTTAATAAATTTCTTTAAAAATAATAATATTCGAATTTCTAAATATTTAAAAAATTACTTAGAATTCAAAAATGGTTAGGATTAACTTTCTGTGTATAGATGTATATATTATAATCCAATATGCTCCACGTAGTACATCACGACATTAATTGAAATCCTGTTAAAAGTTACAAACACAGTTCGAAAAAATTGAGGCAGTTTTATTTTAATATATATTAAAAAATTAAAATTAAAAGTTAATATATTAGAAATATAATCTTTCACAAAATTTTTTCGAAAAAAAGAACAAGAAAATGAAAATCGTGGTGAATATTGTTAACTTAATTTTTTATTTCAATGACAATAACACTATTGAATATTGAATATTCACCACGTATATTTCGAAAGTTTTATTATCATTTAAATAACAAATTAAATTAAGTTAACAATATTCACCAGGTTTTTCATTTTCTTGTTCGTCTTTTAAAAAAATTGTTGTGAAAGATTATCTTTCTAATATATTAACTGCGAATTTTCAGTTTTTATATTTTCCGATAGTGTTATTATCATTTAAATAAAAAATTGAATTAGGTTAACAATATTCACCAGGATTTTCATTTTCTTGTTCTTTAAAAAAAAAATTTGTGAATGAATATCTTTCTAATATATTAACTGTTAACATAGTTATTCATCACGAATAAAATTAATTTGGTCATACGGTCATATAAAATGCAATGGATTCAGATGTTAAAGAATCATAATTTATTTGTCATAACCGACGTACGTTTCGACCTAATTGCAGGTCTTCTTCAAAGGTAATTATAACTATGTTATTTAAAAAACGGTCGAAGAAAAATTCGCTGTGAGGAAATACTCCAATGCACTGAATATACATATACATATAATTAACTGTTAAGTTTCAAATTTTCCTTTTGTGGAGAATATTCGATGTGTGGAGAATATTGGATTATAATATACACATCTATACACAGGAAGTTAATCATTACCATTTTTTAATTCTAAGTAAATTTTTAAACACTCAGAATTTTGAATATAATTATTTTCAGAGAAATTTATTAAAATGGGGAAATATTATTGATAATTTTGTTCAGAATATGTGAAAAATATAATGGTATTCATCTAATTAACAATACTTAATATTTGGATCAGCAAAATAGTTTTCCTTTATGGTTATAATTATTGCTCTTTGTCTTTTTTTTATTCTTATTATTATAAAGAAAATTTTTTTATAACTTTTTCATCTTTTTCTCACTAATGAATACAAAATTAGATAGAGTAACCTATTTAAAAAGGAAAATGTATATATATATATATATATATATATATATATATATATATATTAATTACAGGTATTATGTTTGTTTTTTATAAAAAGGACGGAGAAAGGAAAAAGTCAGAGGTTGGTTTTTGGTTGACTTTTTCTGTTTTTCTCCATCTTGTTTCATTGGTTATTTTTTCCTCTAATGAACCGTAAAGTGAGGTAGTTTGGAAGTCTTTTTTTTTATTGTGAATATTTTTCATGCTCATTTTGCATAAAATTATTCATGATAAAATAGGGTTTTTTTGATCTTATATTAAAAAAATTTTTAGTAGAGACAAAAAACTCACGATTTGTTCGAATCTTCAGGGTTCGCTTATGTATATATTCAGAATTCTCTTAATTGAGTCTAAATATTTTTACCTCAATTTCTTGAAAGAAATCTTTTTATTTAAATTTTTGTAATAAGAATGCACTAAATATTAGCAATGTTAGAAATACATTTAAGATTTTGTATTGTTTCTTTTCCTTTTTGGAAAATGTGATAATCTAAAACCTACATATACCCGTGCAGAAATCGCCATATATATTACCGATTACCGACTAGGGCCTGATCTGATGTGTACTATCTGGTCCCGATAGGAAGAATTCTGTGGCCCTGACTCGTACCAGACCGGGCTATGTACTGTGACGTCATATAACCGCTTCGCAGCGCCATCTCAAGCCATATGCGCTAGATGTAATATAACCACAAACATAACCTTAATTTTTTTTTCCTTCGTGCTGTTGTGTTTCAAATGTGCTGGGAGTGTTCGATCGTATAATATATTCTTAACACATTAATAATAAATGCAAAAATTAAGAAGCTAACCGCGAGTTCGCAAAAATCGTGCTATCAGCCGAATTCCGTTCGAGATAAATTCGATGCAACCGAAGAGGAAGTGCTGTCCCACATGAGCACCGTCTTCTGGAATGCAGAAGACTGGCACGGTAATCGGAAGCAAAGGGCAAAGTAACAATTTTCAATTTCTAAGTTCCGTCATTAAAATTTTAAATGTTCAGAAAAAATTACATTTTATGTGAATCTTAAACGTTGTAAAATGGTCTGAAACACCTCAAAAACAAACCTTACACGAAAGTTTGAAAAAATTTGTTATTAAAAAATTGTCAATGTTCACGATCAAATTTATAAGTTCCGTCATTAAAATTTTAAATGTTCAGAAAAAATTAAATTTCCTGTCATTGTAGAAAGTTGTAAAGTAGTCTAAAATGCGAAAAGACGAAATATAACACGAAGAAAAATTGTAATCGATTTAAATTATTTATTTAAAAATTATTTCATTGATATTCCTGTTAACAGTTCGTATATTTTACACTTACATACC
The DNA here is from genome assembly GCA_932195095.1 of Andricus curvator. Taxonomy (NCBI): domain Eukaryota; kingdom Metazoa; phylum Arthropoda; class Insecta; order Hymenoptera; family Cynipidae; genus Andricus; species Andricus curvator. The sequence continues at coordinate 267,212 of CAKNYM010051823.1, read as the reverse complement.
CGTGCAGAAATTTCGCCGTGGCCCCGACCGGGCCCAGACTCGTTCATATCGGGCCCAGATGTGGAAATCGAGTCAGGGCCAGACTCATCATGAAACACGTAGCCACAGTGGAGCCATGTCTATGGGCCCGATCAAACGCCCGATCTGCCCCCGGTCTGGCCCCTATTAATTACCCGAGTCTAGCCACATTATTGACTTTTTTATTAGGAATTAAAATCCTTTAAAATAATTATAACAAAACCCAAGTGCGAAGTTAGATACGGCCCAGCACTAGCCCAGTATCGGCAAAAATATTGCCGAAGATCGGCTGCCAATATCATGCCGTTGCTGGAATGATAACTCCGGTATGCACTTGGCGGCCAATTCTGGCTAGTAACGACATGACAAAAAAGGTATTTAAAAAATAAATATTAATTTATTGCGAGTATTTTACTTTGAATATTAATGGTCATGTGTAGAGTGAATACATATATTACATTTTTAAATATTATATTACAAATAAAATTTCTAACGCTACGGGGTATCGAACCTACATCTATACCTGAATCTATCACCTAGCAGTCGAGAGTCTTGACCATTGCGCTAAACCTACGAGTTGAAAACCCCGATGAAAAAGCCATCCTCATAAGCTACAGCCCAAAAAAGTTAAAACACCAAATTTTAAACTCTCTTTTTTTAATTAAATATTTATTATTATACGGCGTTATGTAAATGTAAAATATACGAACTGTTAACAGGAATATCAATGAAATAATTTTTAAATAAATAATTTAAATCGATTACAATTTTTCTTCGTGTTATATTTCGTTTTTTCGCATTTTAGACTACCTTACAACTTTCTACAATGACAGGAAATGTAATTTTTTATGAACATTTACAATTTTTAATGACGGAACTTAGAAATGAGATCGTGAACTTTGACAATTTTTCAATAACAAATTTTTTCAAACTTTCATGTAAGGTTTGGTTTTAAGGTGTTTTAGACCATTTTACAACGTTTAAGATCCACATAAAATGTAATTTTTTCTGAACATTTAAAATTTTAATGACGGAACTTAGAAATTGAAAATGGTTACTTTGACCTTTGCTTCCGATTATTGTCCCAGTCTTTTGCATTCCAGAAGACGGTGCTCATGTGGGACAGCACTTCTTCTTCGGTTGCATTGAATTTATCTCGAACGGAATTTTGCTTATAGCACGATGTTTGCGAACTCGCGGTTAGCTTCTTAATTTTTGCATTTATTATTAATGTGTTAAGAATATATTATACGGTCGAACACTCCCAGCACATTTGCAACACAACAGCACGAAGGAAAACAAAAAGTAAGGTTATGTTTGTGGTTATATTACATCTAGCGCATATGGCTTGAGATGGCGCTGCGAAGCGGCTACATGACGTCACAGTACATAGCCCGGTCTGGTACGAGTCAGGGCCACAGAATTCTTCCTATCGGGACCAGATAGTACACATCGGATCAGGCCCTAGTCGGTAATTGGTAATATATATGGCGATTTCTGCACGGGTAACGTCGTATAATAATAAATATGTAATTAGAAAAAGAGAGTTTAAAATTTGGTGTTTTAACTTTTTTGAGCTGTACCTTATGAGGATGGCTTTTTCATCGGGTTTTCAACTCGTAGGTTTAGCGCAATGGTCAAGACTCTCGACTGCTAGGTGATAGATTTAGATATAGATGTAGGTTCGATACCCCGTAGCGTTAGAAATTTTATTTGTAATATAATATTTAAAAATGTAATATATGTATTCACTCTACACAGGACCATTAATATTCAAAGTCAAAATACTCGCAATCAATTAATATTTATTTTTTAAATACCTTTTTTGTCATGTCGTTACTAGCCAGAATGGGCCACCAAGTGCATACCGGAGTTATCATTCCAGCAACGGTACGATATTGGCAGTCGATCTTCGGCAATATTTTTGCCGATACTGGTCTAGTGCTGGGCCGTATCTAACTTCGCACTTGGGATGTGTTATAATTATTTTAAAGGATTTTAATTCCTAATAAAAAAGTCAATAATGTGGCTAGACTCGGGTAATTAATAGGGGCCAGACCGGGGGCAGATCGGGCGTTTGATCGGGCCCATAGACATGGCTCCACTGTGGCTACGTGTTTCATGATGAGTCTGGCCCTGACTCGATTTCCACATCTGGGCCCGATATGAACGAGTCTGGGCCCGGTCGGGGCCACGGCGAAATTTCTGCACGGGTAAAAATCATTGAACATGTATTTGAATTAAAATCTTCAAATAATTATTACTTTATATTTTCTAATTTGAACTTTTATTTCTCAAAATATGAGTTATAAATAAATTTTCACACTAATTAAAAAAAAATAATTCAATAGAAGTATAAAATCGTATCAAAATACACTGCTAAATAATTAAAACATATGTATATTGTATGCATATGTTTTAATTACGCATATCATTTTGAAAGTTGTATTCAAATTCTCATTTCACGGCCATTTTTGTAAGCAGTGTATCAAAAAATATCGCTAAATCATTTAAACAGCATTACCTATAATTTTTGAAATTATATTCCGATCCGATATTCAGTTAACAAAAAAAAAATTATTAAACAATTACTTGCATTAAAACGTTAAAATAACACTAGTTTATGGTCATTTTGTACATTTAGTGCTGCTATATTTTTCTAATGGCTTTTGGCCTGCTAAGCCTGAAAATCGCATTAAAATTTTTTTTTATGGATTAGGTATGTTTCCACATTTTTCATGATAATTCGCGATTCAGTAAATATTTCATTATGTTCTTAATCTCATTTTAAAGAGGATATTTTAAACTTTAATTGAGAGAATCTTCTATTTTTTTCATTTCCTTCCCGGAAGCATGCAGAAGGTGGAATTTGATAATCGAGAATTGGTCACAAACATTGGAAATAATGATATAATTGTAACAGAGAGATATTAATCATAAATAAACTTTCATTATACAGATTATAGCCAATATTGAATAACATGACCTTAATGTAAATAAAATATTCATGTTACTTAACAAACAAATATTAAAATTCAATCTTTATGCAGCTTAATATTGTGCAAAAAATTAATCAGTAATTAGTCAATTTGCAATATAAAAATAAATTAACAATTGTTTTCACTACAACGTTCAAATAATTTTCACTTTATATTTTAATGAAAATTTGAATGAATAATAACATTTTATACTAATTTCAGAAAAAAGTAAGGCATATTTACATATAATTTTGAAATCTGAATTCAGATAACTTTTATGATACATAGTATAGCCAATATTTAGTCACATAACCTTAAAGTAAATAATCAATATATGTAGTTAATTGAAACTTCTCTTCTGAATTCCCACTTGAACTATTATCGAATTTATACAAACGAATTTTACTCATAGACTCCAAGAATTTAAATTTTAAATCAGCATGAAAAGTGAGACATCAATTTAAATTGGAACGCCGAATTCATTAAGGTGTTTAAACATGGTGTCTACCCATCTGGAAAACCTAGAATTATCAGGGAATTTTAGATCCCTATAAACACCTGTATATGTCAAAGATGTTTTTTATTTGAAGGATCTTCCAGTTGACATTGTTTGCTTGAAAATCCAAAAGTTTGGTTGACATTGTTTTCTGTTTTGACTGAAAAATCTTTCTTAGTTGAAAATTCAACTTTTTTGTTCGAATTGAACTGCTTTTGATTTGAAAGGAAATTTTTTTTTTGGTTATATTATAAACTTTTATATTTTTCGTTGAGAATTCATCTTTTTTTTATTGAAAACTCAACTCTGGAAAATTAGTGTTTTTTTAATTAATTTTTTAACTGAAAATTTAACTATTTTTTATTTGTCGTCTTTTTCGCCAGAAAATTAATATTATTGGTTAGAAATTCATCGTTTTGGTTGAAAATTCAACTATTCCAGTTCAAGATTTATCATTTTAGTTTAAAATGCATCCTTCTGGTTTAAAATTTAATCAGTCCAGATGAAGATTGATCATTTTACGAGTAGTTGAAAATTATCACTTTGGTTGATATTTGAACTATTTGTTGAAGATTTCTTTCTTTTAATTGCTTTAAATATAAATTTAACTTTTTCATTTTTGACTGAAAATGATATTTTTTGTTGAAAATTCAACTATTTGGTTGAAAATTCATGTTTTTTGTTAAACCTTCGTTTTTTCTAGTAGAAAATTAATCTTCTTAGTTTAGGATTCATTTCAGTTAAAAATTGAACTATTTGGTTGGAAATTCATCTATGTTGTTCAAAATTCATTTTTTTTTAAATTATTTTTTATTTTGCAATTAAAAATTCAACTAATCCAATTGAATATTCCATAGTTTTAGTTAAAAATTCATCTATTTATTTAGAAAGGGATTTTTTTGACTGAAAATTTACCTATTCAATTTTTGGTTGAAAACTTATTTTTTTTAGTTGAAAATTCACGTGTTTTGTTGGAAAAATCGTCTTTGTGGCTATAAAAATAAATCTTATTGGATGCAAATTCATCTCTTTGGTTGAAGATTCAACTATTTCATTTTAAGGTTCATCATTTTAGTAGTATATTCATCTTTTTGGTTAAAAATTATATTATTCTAGTTGAAGATTCATAATTTTAAGAGTAGTGGAAATTAGTTTTCTTTTGGTTAAAAATAATTTTTTAAACTCCAAATTTAACTATTCCATTTTTGATTGAAAGAATATCTTTGTTATTGAAAATCGAGTTGAAAATTCAACTTTTCGGTTGAGAATTAATGTTTTTCGTTGAAAATTCTTCTTCTTTGGTAGAAAATTAATCTTCTTGGTTGAAGATTCGATCAGTTCAGTTGAAAATTCAAATCTTTGGTTATATTTTTTTGAATTGAAAATTTGAATAAACCAATTGAATATTCCGTAGTTTTAGTTGAAAATTGATCTCTTTATTCAGAAAGAAATTTTTTCACTGAAAATTTACCTATTCCATCTTTGGTTGAAAAATTATCTTCGTTTCTTGAAAATTCAACCAGTTTGTTGACAATTCATGTTTTCTGTTGAAAATTATATTATTTTAGTTGGAGATTCATAATTTTACGAGTATTGAAAAATTTGAAATTTAACTTGAAATTGAAAATTTAACTTTGTTTCGTGAAATTTAATTATTTGGATGAAAATTTGCTTTTCGTTGAAAATTCGTCTTTTATATAAAATTGATCTTCTTGGTTGAAAATCTATCTTTTTGGTTGAAAATTCTACTAATTCAGTTAAAAATGCATCATTTTAGTAGAAAATTCATCTCTCTGATTTAAAATTCAACTAAACCAGTTACAGATTCATCAGTTTAGTAGAAAATTCATAAATTTGGTTAAAAACTGAACTATTTTGTTTGTAGTTAATTTTTTGAATTGAAAATTCAACTAATCCAGTTGAATGTTCCTCAATTTTAGTTAAAAATTCATCTATTTTATTCAGGAATTTAAAGCGTTTTTGATTGAATTTAATATAGTACCCACATCAATTTGACTTAAAAGAATATATTTACCTATTTTCGTGAAAAATCTTTTTTATATATTTATATCTTCATTCAAAATATTAATATATCGAACAAGCACTGAATTTTGAGTATATGAAAATAAAATACAAATTCATTTGTATTATTATTAAAATTCATAGACTTTAGGAACAAATTTAAAAAAATTATTATTCTGTTTTAGGTATTATTTATTTAATTATTCGATGGTGATAATATATTTAAAAATATCCTGTTATATAATTTGTCAAAACTTTTTAAATAAAACATCAATTAAATTTCTAGAAACTATTTGTACACATTTAAATATTTACAAGGACTAAAAAAACATTATTTATAATAACCTCGCGAAATTGTATTAATATTCTGATTTGATTGTTTTAGAAAATGCGAAATACTAAATGGCTTCATACTTTGACAAATTCTACCTGAAAAAATCTTGAAATATCTGGAAAAACATCGAATTTTTAGGAAATTTTTTTTCGGTGTTTTAATTAGATACCCTGTTAAAGTTTCCAGAGAGGGAGAAAATTTCAAAAATTGTAATATAATCGTATTGACTCATTTGAATTCAAATCTTATTAAAATACCGGAAATGTGACCACACGCGAGGAGCGCAAACTGGGTACCTCCTGTCATAAGTAAGAATATGTGTATAACGTTCGTGGCAATCATCGCTCTTTCGCCTCGCGAGTAAAAACTTCAGCTGCTAACGATCCGCGACCACCACTTCTTATACTCAATTCGCATTTCTGCTTCATATTTTCACGACCAAAGTAACAAAACCTTTAAACTCAGAATTTATCGATAAATAATTTTGTTGACTTCACCAAATTCAAAATCTGTTTATTAACCTAATGTCACAAAAAATACTGTTTTTTAGTCAAACCTTCTCGTAGTTTCGTATCAATTATGAAGTTTGGCATCACCCTATGGACAAAATTAAGAATTTACGATTCATGATAAGGTACAGACTCTTTAGTTTAATTATTATTAGCTATCTTGATGGAATATATTAGCTTGCTTCGGAAAATATTTATTAAACAAATAATTGTTTTTTTAGAAGAAGAATGTTGCTTTGGGGAATTTCTTTATAATATTTGTTATTATCCGTAATAATTGCTGATTGCTGCTTATGCGTTACAATATCAAGACTAGGGTGTTCCAAAGAGAGGCTTTATTTTTTGTCCCTCAATTGGAATCCCTACAAAGTGTGCTTTCTGGTGGCAAAATGACCCTTGATATTTGGCAGAGATTTAAAAAAATATTTGAGGGTCCTCCTAGTCGATTTTTGCAAGAAAAGTGTTTATTTAATTTAAATAATTGTGGTTTTTGTAATATTACTTCAGCATGTGTGCAGTATACTTCTTTGAGTAAAATACGTCACGCAGAGTTTTGACAGAAAAAAAATATTTAGGGGTCCCCAAGCCGGTTTAAAAAAAATACTTATTTTATTGAAATAATCGCTGCTAATGGATATTCTTTAATTCTAAAGGCATATATTGTACTTGTTTCACTTAAAGATATTATTTAAATTTTTCAAATAAAAATATAGCATTTTGTATTAAAAAATCGGGTGGGAGATCCCTAAATGCTTTTTTTTTTAAATTCTGTGATAACTTTGAGTGGTTTATTTCACTCAAAAGAGTATGGTGTATGTATGCTGAAGTGAAAATACACAAAAAGTACTTATTTAAATCAAATAAACGTTGTTATTTTTTAAAAATCGACTTAGGGGACTTCTTATATTTTTTGTTTCATTCTGAAAAATTTAAGGATCCTTTTGACATCAAAAGGAATACTTTTTGGGCATGTTATTTGAGAAAAAAAGTGAAGTCTTTTTAGACCATCCTGAATCTGTATCAACGTATTATTGAACAGTTGAATAAAGAAAAGCATTCACACATCTACAAGACTATCACAGTTGCGTATTAGTTTCATAATTTGTTTATGATAAACATAAAGCAAATTATTAGCACACTATGTAGCAGTATATTTATTATTAGCTTACTTCCAAAAACATTTTAGAGGAAAAATAATTTTTTTGCCACAAATCCCTTCTTTGAATGCATTTTTTACTATATATTTGTTATAAATAATGAATTAAATATACTTGCATTCAGAAAAAGATTTCACGAATCCAAAAAAAATGGCCTTCTTGGACATACCTGAAAATTTGGTTGTGTCAAACAAATTTTGGTAGATTCAATGAAATATTTCATTGACCCAACCACATTTTTTTGTTGAATCAACCAAATACTCCATATACGAAAAGATTTGGTTAGAACAACCAAAAAATTTAGTTTGGTCAACCAAATATTTTGAGGTCAATATAATAAACATATTCCATGGTTGAACCACTAAACATTTTGTTGATTCAACCAAATCGTTTAATGAGTATACGTTCAACAATATTTTGAGACTTATAATCCTTTTTGTAACAGTTTTCATTTGGTCTACTAAAAATAAAAATATATGCCCCAGAGACAAAAACTGAAATTGAAGATTTGTTTATGAAATTGTTTATAATGTTAATTGTTCATGTATGGCGATAAGTTGTTGTTCATTATCAGTATAATAGTAAATTTGAGGTATTTAGTTGAGAAGACAATTTTTTTAACAGTTGGTCAACACGAGTGAAGTATTTGTTTATCAAAGCTGATAATAATTAAGTTTCATTTTGATTATATATTATTGGGGAGAAAAATAGTGGGATCTATTTTGTTGAGTTTAGCGCAGGAAAATAACGCTTTAAATTTTTTACTTTTTACTTTTATTGATCGTTCTTTCTCAAATTATGAATTTCATCGAAATTGATAGAAATTGTGGAAATAGGATGAATGAGATCGGAGGACCGTTAAAAATATCAAGGAATTTTATTTAATTAGAAAAGAACTGACATAAGCTTTATTGCAGAAAGAATTTTTGATTAAGTACAAAATTCATGGAGTTGGAAATTAATTTCTTTTACTGAAAATTTAACTATTTGATTTTTGGTCTTTTTTAGTAGATAATTAATCTTCTTGTTTGAAATTTAATCTTCTTATTTGAAAATTCATCTTCTTGGTTGAAAATAAAACTAATTGGTTGAAAGTTACACTCTTTTTTTAAAAATTCATGATTTTGGTTCAAAATTCATCTTTTCCAGTTGAAGATTGATCATTTTAGTAAAAAATTCATCACTTTGCTTGCAAATTTGTTTTTTTTTGTGTGGAAAATTAATTTTTTAAACGAAAAACTGAATTGCTCCTTTTTTGTGAGAAAACCGACATTTTTGGTTAAAAATTCAACTATTTTGTTAAAAATGTATCTATCATGATGAAAATGCAATATTTTTACTCGAAATGTCAGGAATTTGAAGCGATTTAAATTCAATTAAATATATAGTATCCACATCAATATTTCCTAAATGTGCACTGAATTTAAAGTTTAAGGAGATAAAATAACAATTTGTTTAAATTATTATTGAAATTCATGAGTTTCATGGCCAAATTCGAAAAATAAATAATTTTGTTTTCAGTATTATTTAATTATTCACTCAATGTTGCTCATATATTTGAAATATCGTGTAATATAATTTGTCGTTTTAAAAAATACGAAATATTTGACTACAGTGAAAAAATATTGGTAATTTTTCACATGTATAGTTTTTTGTATTAAATATTTGTATTAAAAATCAGTTTTGTTTTGTTTTATGTGTGACATGTTTTTAGTTCCACTGTAGACAACCCAGGTAAAAAGTTATGGGTGTCCAAAAAGTAACGAAACACATAAATAATTTTCCAGGTAAAATATTTTTCAGAAGGGTCAAGGTCATTCTTGAAGTAACTTTTAACGAGGAATCCAGTGGTGACCTTGAATTTAACCTTGAACCTGACCTTCGAGGTTATTTCAAGGTCAGCTTTGTTTTTTTAAGTAAGATCCCCTTTTTTGACAACGGCAATCGCAAGAGCAGGAAATTTCACGTCCAAGCATCTACTCAGGGTCAATTTCAGGGTCAAATTTCAGGTCAGATTCCTCGTCAAAAGTTACTCCAAGAATGACCTTGACGTTTTTCATAAACACCTGAGCCGAAGCAGTACAGATTGGATCCGCCCCATACCTGGGTCAAGCCTAATAACCTTCAGCCGAAGTTCAAGGTCACCCTACACCCATGAACTGAGCACATTTTTGGATGTAAAATTTCCCGCTATTTCGATTGCCGTTGACAAAATTAGGGGTTCCCACCAAAAAAATTGACCTTGAAATAACCTTGAAGGTCAAGCTCAAGGTCAAATTCAAGGAAACCACTGGATTCCTCGTTAAAAGTTACTTCAAAAATGACCTTGTCCTTTTCGAAAAATATTTTACCTGAAAAATTATTGAGGAGTTTCGTTACTTTTTGGATACCCTATATATAGTTTATATAATATAGTGGACAAGACAATGATATTTTTCATTTGTTTTATAAATTTTTCTGTATAAAACAAATGAAAAATATCAGTGTTTTGTCCACTATATATAAACTATATATATTTTTTATTTATGATCGAAATGAAATCTACTTTCTTGTGAATAATTTTATGGAACGAAATCAGAGTATGAAAAAGATTCACATTTAAAAATGAGATTGCCAAATTAACTTATTTTCGGTTCATTAGAGATAAATAAATAAGAAAAGAGAAAAGAAAGAGAATAAATAACTTTTTCACCTGGGAAGTAAAGCATAACTTCCTTAGATTTTCAAAATTTTTTTTATAGACGTTATATTTGTTAAAAATTTATGAGATTAGTGAGTCATGGCTTTTTTGAAAAGTTTGAAGTCTAAGAAGAAAATGTTTGATGTCGGAATAAATTATAATTTGCTTCTCCAGTACTAACTAAAGGCATGTCGTAGATAATGACTTGTTCTAATTTTAAGAAAGATTAATCAAATATTGAGAATAAGAATAGTAGATGATAGCAAAATTTTTCAAATTTTATCTGGAGAAAGCTTGAGATAAATGAGAAAAACGTAGAATTTCATACGCAATCCCGCGTAGAAAAATCTTCTGGTCCAGACCAGATCGTCTGGTTTCCAGTCTTGACGCTGCGCTGAACAGATGGTCTGGCCTGGGCCTGGCCAAAAGTGTAATCTCTTTTTAGGTTAGCCCCAGGCCAGACCGTATGGTCAGCCGCTAGTTATTGGTTGGTCAGACACTAGTTAGCCACTTGGAAAAAAAAATATTCATCACTATAAATGTATCTAGCTTATTAGCACCAAACCTTAACAATACAAGACTGTAAAGGTGATAAGAAAAAAGGTCTTGGTTTGATAGTATGAATTTTTTTTTCTTTATTGGTTGGTCAGCCACTAGTTAGCTACTTGGAAAAAAACTATTCATCAGCACCAAACGTGGACAAGACAAGACTGTGAAGGTGATGAGAAAAAAGGTCTTGGTTTGATAGTATGAATTTTTTTTCTTTTCTTTATTGGTTGGTCAGCCACTAGTTAGCCACTTGGAAAAAAAAAACTATTCATCACTATAAATGTATCTAGCTCATCAGCACCAAACCTGGACAAGACAAGACTGTGATGGTAATAAGAAAAAAGGTCTTGTTTTGATAGTATGAATTTCTTTTCTTTTCTTTATTGGTTGGTCAGCCACTAGTTAGCCACTTGGAAAAAAAAACTATTCATCACTATAAATGTATCTAGCTTATCAGCACCAAACCTGGACGAGACAAGACTGTGATGGTGATAAGAAAAAAGGTCTTGGTTTGATAGTATGAATTTCTTTTGTTTTCTTTATTGGTTGGTCAGCCACTAGTTAGCCACTTGGAAAAAAAAATATTCATCACTATAAATGTATCTAGCTTATCAGCACCAAACCTGGACAAGACAAGACTGTGATGGTGATAAGAAAAAATTTCTTGGTTTGATAGTATGAATTTCTTGTTTTCTATCATTTTAGACAGCCTCTAACTTTTTCAAATACGTCCAAAACAATTTGCTGATCGAACTTAGAACTTTCTTTGGTCTTGGATAGCTGATCAGTGCCAGTCCTGAATCAGGCCAGACATTCCAGACGGAACATAGAATTTTTTGTTCATGGCTCGTTAAAGTCAGACCTGGGCAAGACTAGATCTGGGCCAGACCTGACACCAGACTTCCATGAAAGTTTGCCAAACGAGATGACTTGATAATTCAGTTTGGATTAAATAATTCTAAACAGATGCCATTGAAGTTAGATGGCAGCTGGATTCAAGAAGCGTGGACAATCGAGGATCCTCTGAGCTGAACAGTTAATAACAGTCCGATTTTGTTGCTTCCTTTATTAGGGTCCAGTCTTTACGAGTGAGTTTACTAATAAGTCATTTGCCGCGCTTTGGATGTCGCCGCCTGACATAAGGCTCCCTTCATGGGACACACAGCGACGTTTCATTAACCTAAGATTCTTTATCATCGTCGTTAATTATTTCCAAGAAACGATACTCTTCCAGTTGGAATACTCGAACGCGACGCGACTTTCAACCACATTATCCATTTATTTTATTCACTTCGTTTACTTTAGTACCCGAGGCTAACGAGGCGAGAACGAGTCACCTGATTGTTATTTACGCTGGAGTTGTCGGTGAATCTAATCCGCAAAGAGGCGCGCTTCCGTATTATTGATTTGTTTGAAAAAAATCGAGACTTGATTCGATTCTCTGAGCCTATCATCGGGTTATTTAGAGGACATCAAATTTTATCTTGGAACATTATTCTGAAGATGATTGTAAATAAGATTTTTTAATTGGCATTAGGAAGCGTTCATATGTTACGCAACCTTTAAAAAAAAGGGGGCGTCCTATTTCGTTAGGATCTATTATGTGTGTGTGGGGGGGGGAGGTATTTTTGACCCGATCACGTAAAATTTTTAATTGCATACCCTATCTAAAAAAAAAAGTAAAAATACCAAATATCACGAAAATATGGGACAAATTGTCGTCGAAAACTTGATTGGTTGCTACACAGCGTGAATACGACTTTTATAGTGGCTGTTTTCAGTTTCTATACAAATTGTCAAATAGGGAATTTTACTTTATCGTTAAATTTATTTCTAAACGTTTCTAATCATTATTAATGAAACAGAAAATGTTAACTGTGAATGATTTTTTAATATTGGGAAATAATTCTGTTCTTAACACTTTTTCAAATTTTCATAGCGATACAAAGCTTAAATTATGGGCAAAAACTAGTTTTGAAAAATTCAAAAGAAAAATGTAGAAGCTTTCTAATAATTTTGAAAGATTTGAAGACCGTACTTTCTTTAATGACTTCCTGGAAAATTTTAAATCGTTTATATTTTGTTTAAAAATAATAATTTTGAGTTTTGAAGATTTTTAAATGTGTTAAAAAAGAACCTGGGTGATTTTAGGAGAATTCTTTCGGTTTGGTAGGATTCAAAAAATTTTAACTGTAAATGATTTTTTAATATTGGGAAATAATTCTGTTCTTAACACTTTTTCCAATTTTCATAGCGATCAAAAAATTAAATTATGGGCAAAAACAAGTTTTGAAGAATTCAAAAGAAAAATGTAAAAGCTTTTTAATAATTTTGAAAGATTTGAAGAGCGTACTTTCTTCAATGACTTCCTGGAAAATTTTTAATCGTTTATATTTTATTTAAAAATAATAATTTTGAGTTTTGAAGATTTTTAAATGTGTTGAAAAAAAACGTGGATGATTTTAGGAGAATTCTTTTGGTTTAGTAGGATTTAAAATTTTTTTAGGTAAACTGAATTTGGACGGGTGTTAAGAGAATCAAAAAAAAATCCTAAAATACCTGGGAGAATTTTAAATGATTTCCTAAAATTTCGGAAAAGAATACAGCAGACTTTGAAGCAATTTTTTTAATTTACAACGATACAAAATTTTAGAAATAATTCGAGTAAGTTCAAAAGATATTTAAAAGCTATTTAATAATTTTGAAAAATTTCAAGAAAATAAGAAAATGTTCTCAAGCTTCATGCGAAAATTTTACAACAAAATTCAAATTTCAAATGTTGACATTTTTTTGCAGAAAATGAATTTTTTGGGCGGAAAATTAAACTATTTGGTTTAAAATAATTTTCTAGTTGAAGGATAAAATCTTGTAGGTTTAAAATATTCATCTGTTTTTTGGGGAAAATGTAACTATTGAATTAAAAAAATATTTAATTCATTGAATATTTATTTTGTTACAAAAAATTTAACTATTTTAATTTTGGTTGAAAATTTATCTTTTTTTTCATTCTTTTATTTCGTTGAAAACTCGTTTTTTTAGTGAAGAATTGATTTTTTGGGTTAAAAATTTAACTATGTGGTCAAAAATTTAACTATTCGGTAGAAATTTTTTTTGTTTAGTCCAAAATTTAACTGCTTTGCTGAAAATTCATTTTTATTGTTGTGCATTAATTTTTTGAACTGAAAATGTAACTAACTGTTCCATTTTTGTTTGAAAATTTATCTTTTTTTTTCTTTTTTTATTCTGTTGAAAACTCATATTTTTTAGTAAAGAATTCATCTTTTGGTTTAAGCATTTAACTATTTGGTTAACAATTTAACTATGTGGTAAAAAATTCATTTCTGTAGTTCAAGATTCAACTGCTTTGCTGAAAATTCATTTTTATTGTTGTGAATTAGTTTTTTGAACTGAAAATTTAATTAAATATTCCATTTTTGTTTGAAAATTTATCTTTTTTTTAAATTCTTTTTTTTTTGGTTGAAAACTCATATTTTTCAGTAAACAATCCATCGTTTGGTTCAAAAATTTGACTATATATATATGGTAACTGTTTCATTTTTGTTTGAAAATTTATCTTTTTTTCGAAAATTCTTTTATTTTGGTGGAAACTCGTCTTTTTCAGTAAGAAATTCATTTTCTGGGTTAAAAATTTAACTATTCGGTAAAAAATTCATTTTTGTAGTTCAAAAGTTCACTGATTTGCTGAAAATTCATTTTTAATGTTGTGAATTAGTTTTTTGAACTGAAAATGTAACTAAGTATTCCATTTTTGCTCGAAAATTTATCTTTTTTTCTGAAAATTCTTTTATTTTGTTGAAAAATCGTCTTTTTAGTAAAGAATTCATCTTTTGGGTTAAAAAATTAACAATTTGGTCAAAAATTTAACTATTTGATAGAAAATGCATTTTTTTAGTCCAAAATTTAACTGTTTTGCTGAAAATTCATTTTTATTGTTGTGCATTAATTTTTTGAACTGACAATGTAACTAACTGTTCCATTTTTGTTTGAAAATTTATATATATTTTTTTTACTTTCATTTTGTTGAAAACTCATATTTTTTTAGTAAAGAATTCATCTTTTGGGTAAAAAATTCAACTATTTGGTTAAAAATTTAACTATTTGGTAAAAAATTCAACTATTTGATTAAAAATTTAACTATTTGGTTAAAAATTTAACTATTTGGTAGAAAATTCATTTTTTAGTCAAAAATTTAACTGCTTTGCTGAAAATTCATTTTGATTGTTGTGAATTAGTTTTTTGAACGGAAAATGTAACTAAATATTCCATTTTTGCTTGAAAATTTACCTTTTTCAAATTTTTTCAAATTTTTCAAATCGTCTTTTTGGGTTGAAAATTTCACTTTTTTGTTAAAAATTCATATTTTCTGGTTGAAAACGCATCTTCTTTTGCAGGAAATTCGACTTTTTGGTTTGAAGATTCAACATAACTGAGAATATGAGTATTTCATTCTTTGTGAAAAATTGATCATTTTTGTTGGAAATGTAACCTTGTAGGTTCGAAATTCATCTGTTTTTGGTAAAATGTAACTATTTCATTAAAAATTTATTTTATTTTATTAAATATCCATATTTTTACAAAAAATTTAGCTATTCTAATTTTTGTTGCAAATTTATCTTTTTTTTTGAAAATTCTTTCATTTCGTTGAAAACTCGTCTTTTTTAGTCAAGAATTCATCTTTTGGGTTAAAAATCTAACTATTTGGTAAAAAATGCATTTTTTTAGTGCAAAATTTAACTGCTTCGCTGAAAATTCATTTTTATTGTTGTGCATTAATTTTTTAAACTGAACATGTAACTATTTCATTTTTTTTAAATTTTTTTTTCAATTCTTTTATTTCGTTGAAAACTCGTATTTTTTAGTCAAGAATTCATCTTTTGGATTAAAAATTGAACTATTTCGTCAAAAATTTAACTATTTGGTAGAAAATGCATTTTTTAGTCCAAAATTTAACTACTTTGCTGAAAATTAATTTTTATTGTTGTGCGTTAATTTTTTTAACTT
Organism: Andricus curvator; assembly: GCA_932195095.1. Taxonomy (NCBI): domain Eukaryota; kingdom Metazoa; phylum Arthropoda; class Insecta; order Hymenoptera; family Cynipidae; genus Andricus; species Andricus curvator. The sequence goes on along the minus strand of CAKNYM010051823.1, from coordinate 251,447 downwards.
AAAATGTAACTAACTATTCCATTTTTGTTTGAAAATTTATGTTTTTCTTTTTAAATTATTTTATTTTGTTAAAAACTCATATTTTTTAGTAAAGAATTCATCTTTTGGGTTAAAAATTTAACTATTTGGTTAATAATTTAACTATTTGGTAGAAAATTCATTTTTTAGTTACATTGCTCTATTTCTAACTATTTCATTGTTGTTTGAAAATTTATCTTTTTTTTTCGAAAATTCTTTTATTTTGTTGGAATCTCGTCTTTCTTAGTAAAAAGTTCATCTTTTTGGTTAAAAATGTAACTATTTGGTGAAGAATTCATTTTTGTAGTCCAAAATTTAACTGCTTCGCTGAAAATTCATTTTTATTGTTGTGCATTAATTTTTTGAACTAAAAATGTAACCATTTCATTTTTGTTTGAAAATTTATCTTTTTTTTTTGAAAATTCTTTTATTTAGTTGAAAACTTGTCTTTTTGGGTTGAAAATTCCACTTTTTCGTAAAAAATTCATATTTTCGGGTTGAAAACTCATCTTCTTTTGCAGGAAATTCGACTCTTAGGCTTGAAGATTCAACATTTTGGATGAGACGTTTTTTCTTTATTGACTAGAAAATCTTTCTTTTTTGAAAATTCAACAGTTTTGTTGAAAAACCTTCTTTTCTTGGTTGAAAATTAATTATTTACTGAAAATTTAATTCTTGTATTTTTGGTTCAAAATTCATTTTTTTTTTATTTGAAGACTCAACTATTTCCTTAAAAGTTCATGTATTTTACGTATGTCTTACGTAATTTGTGTATAGCCGCTTATAAAATTCTGTAAGACTATTGTCAATAAACGTGTTTAAAATAAATTTAGAAACAAACATGTTTTTCGCATTTACATGATTGATCTCCTAGGTATAATGTTGTTTTTATATCTAATGGATAATTTGATGACGGTCAGGAAAGATGAAAAATTGGTCAAGGAAAAGGCAGGCACATTTCGGAAATTTCGGAATTGGGATTTTGTTATACCAACTCTGATATTATTTTAGGGCAGTCTCAAACGGTAGTTTTAAAACAGAAAAAATTCGAAATTTCGTCACTTCGAAAATAAACATGGAAGTAATAGAAAAAAGTGAAACCTCTTAATTGTTTATTAATTTCTTGAACAACAATGCCTTGATTTTTCAATACTTTTTTTTACAAAAAGGCAACATGTTATCTATATCGTCATTTCCATGAGGTTTTAAATAATTTTTCTTCTAGCTAGCTTTAAAAATTATTTCGAATACTTTGGAACGTCATATTAACAGAACAAAACCATTAGAAAAAAAGGGGACAAGTTGAACAAATGAAAAGAAACACTGAATTTTGTATTTCTTATTTAATTCCGAAACAAATATTTGATTTATCTTACTTTTTTAGCCTACGTTAAACAATATTTTAAACATCCATTGAGTGCATTTAATTATTGTTTTCTAGATTTAATGGAAAATACTTTGAACAACTCAGAACCTTTTACTAATAATAAATAACTATATTTTTAATTTCAGTTTTGATTTTTTTCTAGCTATTTAAAAAAAATCTTTTAAATACCTCAACTGATAAACAAACTCGAAAAAACATATAAGGTTCGAGGAATGAGAAATACATAAATAGCAGAATTTAAAAATGACTTGAGTTCATCTGCTTTTTTATTTTTTCAAGTCCTTAAGTTTTTTTCTGGTATTTTTTTCGGTCATTCAGAAGTTCAGAGGAGTTAGCAATAATTTTTAAAGCTTGGATTAACATTATTTATTATCTAGAGATATATGGTTCAGCAAATTTTTATTAACAGATTGTCCTGAAATGTATCAGAAAAAAATCTCATGTTATTTCGAATATGTTATTCTATTTAATTTTTGTTTGTTTGAAAACAGGGATCTGTTAAACAGGAATTATCTTTCATGGAGCATTATTAAATATGAAGATCGTTCATGATTCCAGTTTTTTTTTAATTTTTCAGCAAAAGACCCAAAAAATTGTCACAAGAGTCATTTGTATGAGAAATCAAAACAAGATTCAATTGAGTTGACATTGTAACCATTTGCAATGTGGTGGGTAAATCTTGACACGTGAATTTAATTTTTGTTGCTGGTAAAGATTACTCTGACATCGCTGCAAAGATTACATTTTGTTTTTTCTGTGAATGTTTAAATTAAATATGTATGGGAATTAAAAAAAAGCCTATGGGAAATGTACAGGAATATGATCGTAGGTCTTCGCTGGACACCCTGTATAATAAGGCCAGACATTTTTTTTCCGTACAGGTAAAGAAGGCTTGTTATGTTGAAATTGACGAAGAAACTTGAGAAGAATTACAGTGCCTGAGTACCTGCATTAAATGAGCATCGTTGAGTGGACATTAGATCTCTCGTTTCTCGCCGTGGAATTTTTCTGTGACAAAGTGCGATTCCGTTATGGCGACCCGCTGCTTCTAATTTCCACTCTCATAACATACCGTACCAACTGTATTCATTGGGCGACAAAAAGTGGAGCGCTCATAGTCATTAGCCGCGTTGCGTTGGTCACCAATCATCACTGGTCATCGTTTGCCTCTCTACCAGTACCCCACCCTTTTGACCCCCCCCCACCCACGGCAGTAAAACGAAGCCGGTAAGTGCGGAGAGTTAATGGCCTATCATATATATACTACACTCTATTGAAACTTTAACCTTCGTACGTCAGCGACATTCGAAACAATTTCCTTCAAATCAGATAAAAGATGAATTATCTGTTTCAAAATTATGATGATTCCCCGATTTTTATGGAGTAATTTCATTAAAAAGATGTTAGTTAAGCGATGTTGTTTGCCTGCACGAAAAAAATTTATCCGTGAAAAAGTCACGAACTTGTAGGTAGGTCTCGGATACGAGATAAAAAAATGAAACATTACATCCTTATTTCTATGAGAAATGTATAGATAAATTTTGAAGTTTTTTACGAACAGTTCAAATTTCCTACGAACAGTTCCTTAAAATTTCAGACTGAAATGTGAAGAGGAAAAATTTTATTTGTGCGATTTAATTTATATTAATTTATAACTTCACATCACAGAAGATTCGAACCCTCAAAGACTGCTGACTCACCAGTTTCTAAACATAAACCAGGAGTGCGTAAACACGCGCAGCCATCAAGGCCAAACAAAATAAGTATTACAAAACTTCTAGCCACTCATCCGACGAGCTGGAAGCACACATACGAGCGCACACACGTACCGCGCGTTTGTGAGAGCGCGTGTGCGGGCCACGTACAGGCGAACCTACTTTCCAGTTCCCAGATTTGTCGGGCAAGCTCGTGAGTGCTCTGAGAATCTTTTTCCAATCACTCGTAATATTTTTGTAATTATTCACGTAAAAAAAAGCGATGAACCGTTTTAGAATTTTCACATCGAGTTCGTCAATTCTTTCTCAAAGTTCGCAAATTATTTACGAAAATATATCAATATCTGATGAATTTTTCTCATATCCGAGACCTAGCTACTAGTTCGTGACATTTTCACGGATAAATTTTTTCCGTGTGAGTAATAAATTCACAGAAAAAAACGAAATGTAATCTTCACATCGATTTCAGAGTAATCTTCACCTGCAACAAAAATTAACTTCACATGTTAAGATTTACACAACACATGGGAAATGTTTACCATGTCAACTCTATTAAATCTTGTTTTGTTTTGATGCGAAAAAATATAACTTTATCTACTTGAAAATTACCCGCACGAAAATTCACTTATGTTTTTTTCTGTATTGTAGATTAAAAGGTAATAAGTTATTAACTGACATACTTTAGACCAAAGAAAGAATCCATAAGATGTTAAGGATCCTTTATTCCTTATTTTTGTCGACGTTTCGAAAACGAATAGTTTTTCTCATCAGGACAAGAGCGACATTAAAAAGTTGTAATTCATAATTCGAAATCAATTATTAGTTTAATTTTATGTGAAAATTAAATAAGATACATAATTTTATATTTCTCCTTTTCTCATTATTCTGTGAATAAAAAATATAAGAAATTTAATTTGAATATGTAACTAAAATTTATACCATCTTAAATGTGACGGAAATTAAGTAAGGTTAGGTTGACAAAAAAACTAATTTATATTTACCAAATTGAGATTTCTATTATTTTAAATGAATAATAGATAAAGACTTCATCTTAAATGTTATCATTCCAGATTAAACTATTGCCGTTCTAAGATTGGGTAATAAATTTAGTTCTTCCTTTTTGACAAACAAACAAAAAATAACCCTAGATATTGTTACTGATATAGAGTCAAATAATGGTTTAATTAAAAACACAGATGGACAAAATAGATCATAACAAAATATTTCTAGCCCCCCCCCCTCTTACTTTACGTAATTTAGGGTTTCCAGAAATAATAAGATATGGGACTAATGGCAATTTTTTGTATACAAAATCATGCTTTGCAGGGTGAAAATTCATTTTCAAAATTCTCTGATTTTTCCTTGACCAATTTTTTATCTTCCCTAACCATTAACATTCAAATACCAGCATTTGAATCTAGTAATATTTTTAACACAAGGTCTTTTATAAACGCAATAGAACAATATTTCAGATACAAATTTAAAATTTCCAAATTGATTTATTTTGAACAAAAAAAATGATTTTTCTATCATATAACATGATTTTTCAACAAAATACTTATATTTTGAACAAAATATTTAAATTTTCAACAAAATAATACAATTTTTAACAAAATACTGAATTTTTTAACAAAATAATTGAGTTATCCACAAAATTATTGAATTTTTAACCTAAAAACATGAATTTTCAACCTCAAAACATGAATTTTCAACAAAAAAGTGCAATAGTTGATATGTCAACCAAAAAATATAAAATTTCGTTCAAAAAGTGAATTTTAAAACCACAGAGACGAATTTTTAACAAATAAAGATTTTCCAGTCATGAAGAAAAATGTCTACCTAAACTATTGAACCTTCAAGCCAAAAGACGAGTTTTCTATGTAAAAATTGAATTTTCAATCAGAAAATATGAATTTTCGGCAAAAAAATTAATTTTTAACACAAGAAGGTCAATTTTCAACCAAAGAGATATATACCTTCTGTATGATACCTTCTGTAAAAAAAAAATTTCAACAAAGTAGTTCAGCTTGTACCCACGCAGTTTAATTTTCAGTTAAAAAAGATAAATTTTCAACAAAATAGTTAAACTTCCAACTAAAGAGATGAATTTTCAACTAAAAATAATTAATCTTCAACGAAAAAGTGATTCCTCAACAAAGTCGTTTAATCAAAATCTTAAAATAAAATAGTTGAATCCTCAATGAAGCAAACAAGATTAATTTTCAAACAGACCGTTGCATTTTTATCCAAGAAAGATTAAATTTCTACTAAAACAGATGAATTTTTAAATCAAAAATACAAATTTGAAAAAGATTGAATTTCCATGCAAAAAAGATTTTAATTTTACTTTCCAACATTTAAATATGAGTTTTAAATAAAAAGTAAATTTTCTTCGAAGATACTTGAATTTTCAACAAAACAGTGGAAATTTTAACCAAAAGGAATGACTTTTTAACAAAATTATTGAATCTTTAACAAAATAGTTGCATTTTTATCCAAAAAGAGTGAAATTTTTATTAAAACAGATGAATTTTGAAATCAAAAAATCAAATTTAAGAAAAATTTGAATTCTCATCAAAAAAAGATTTTAGTTCGACTATTCAACATTAAAATATGAGTTTTAAACAAGAAGTCAATTTTCTACAAAGGTACTTGATTTTTTAACCCAAAAAGACAAATTTTAAACAAAACAGTTGAATTTTCAAGCCAAGAAGAAAAATTTTTCAGAAGATACTTGAATTTTCAGTAAAAAAAGGCTAATTTTCTATCCGAGAAGACGAATGTTCAACATAAAGGTTACATTTCCAACAAAATAATGAAATTTTCAACAAAATATTTGAATTTTTATCTACAATGATAGATCATCAACCAAAAACGGAATCAGGCGCGGATCCAGAGAAGGGCTTTGGGAGGGGCCATCCAATAATTCCCCTTCCCCCTTCACCCTCAAGGGGGTGGTTGGTACTAATTTTAAAGTTATTTCTTCGCTTTGAATTTTTATTATAAACTATGTAATTATGTTAATCATGAATTTTATTGACTTAATTAACAAATGTTCAAATAGAAACTATGTTTTTATATTTACAAGCAGCGTCTTGTATGCCATGGTATAATCATTAATCAACAAGTATAAAATATTCATAAGATTTTCGAAGTCTAGCTTAAACTAGAAAAAGATTACTTTTAAACAACAAAATTTGGGCGTCTATTTCCACTCTTTACCATATTCAGATTCCCGGTTCAAATCTGGGCTGTGGCAGATTTTTTCTTGTTCTTAAACAATTATTTGTCTGAAGTATTCGTTTTAACGAATCAAAATTTGTATTAATTGTAAATGCACGATATTACTTCCAATGCCCTAAATTGAAGAATGAATCAACACATTTATTCAAAATTATATCATTTTAGGCAAATTTAAGTTAGAAACATTAACAATTGAAAGTTCACAATTGTTTTAAATTGAACACTTTTCAAATTAGAAGTTGAGTTATTTCAATTTTAAGTCGTAGCAAATGAATAATTGTTCAATTGTTATTTATACATCAAAATTTGTTTTGAAATATTTTGAAACATTCTCTTAAAACTATATTTTTCATTAAAAAAACCCTTTAAGTTTCCCCAGGAACATCTTATTTTACATATTTTGGAATCTGTACAAATTTTATATTATTTTTCAAAAATTTTCAAAACTTCTGAATATCTTTTTAAATTATTCGATTTTTTCCTAAAACTTTTAATAAATCCTGCGAAATTAAAAAAATTGCCTTAAAATCTTCCAGAATATTATTTTTACAGTTTTGGAAACCTTTTGAAATCGTTTTAAAAATTCTCTTGAAATGAATTTTTCAAAAAATGAAATCATTTTCAATTTTTCAAGGAATTTTAATCAATATTTTTATTATTTTGAATCTTCTTAAAATGCTTCAAAATTTTTGTTTGAAAACTTCAAAAATCTACATTTTTGTTTTACATTTTTTTAACACCTTTTCAAGTTTTAAATTATTTTTGAATTTGTCCAATACTTCTAAATATCTTTTAAACTTATACTAATTTTTTCCAAATTTATAACTGTTTAATTTTTATTTATTCGTCAACATTTTCTTTTATTTTGAAATATTCTTAAATATTCTATTATAATTAATTAACAAAAAAATAATTTAAAATTTTCCCAGGACTCTTAAGACAATTCTTATATTATCTTAGAACCTTTCAAAATCCTTAAAAGCTTCAAAATTTTATTTAAATACATCTACATATCTCCTCAACGTACTCGAATTTTTGCTAAATGAATACATTTTTATCTGTAATCACACATGAAAATTCAACATTTTCACTTAGAAATAAAATTTTTTTGAATTAGAACAATTAAAATTAATATTATAATGTTCAAAACTTAAGTTTAGCTCTCCGAAATTTTAACGATTCAACGCTTTATGTTTCAAACAATTCAGTTTGAAATTGTTCAGTTGTAAATATTAAATTTTTCATTTCTAATGAACATTCAAACATTGCTGACTATTAAAAAATTGTTCCTTTTCTTGGTTAAAAATGTTCAAATTGAATTCGTTAAAAATGGTATATTTTAGACTGAAAGAACAGATAGTTTATAAAGTTTGAATCGGAATTTTACATTTCATTAGTAACTACTACGGCTTTGGAATTGAAACAGTTCAATTTTTAACGTAAAAATCTGTAAATTGTTTAATTTTAACAGATTCAGAATCGCCCTATAAAATCAATCAATTATTGTTCAATTTCGAATACACGAACTACAGCCCAATTTTTAAAATCAATCATTAAAAAACTGCATTTTAAAATTCTTTTAATTGAAAATGTACCCTTAAAAATGAAAATCTAAAATGGAAAATTTTGATAGTCAAAGATTTTAGAATTACACATTGTAAACTGAATGATTTCATCATTGAAAAACTTAAAATTTTAACTTAGCATTAAAAAAAAAGTTGAAATCAAACTTATTTTAAATTGCATTATATATCTTGTGATATGAAGCTTGTCATATTTCAAGTGATTGGATAGATTTTTCTTCTAAAAACTGGTGAAAATCCCGGTCAAAAAATAAATTCACTGTCATTTCCCGGTCTCAAAAAATTCCCGGTCATATCCCGGTTTCCCGGTCCAGCGGCCACCCTGAATTATGATGTTTCAGAATATAATTATGCTTCTTCAATGATAATACGTATTTCGTGCTTGGTGGCTTAACAATTTTTATTCAAAAAAACAATTAAAATAATATATAGTTCAATCATTCTAACATTGATGACTTTTAATTAAATTTCTATTCAATACAGTAAACACACTTTAATGTTTTTAAAAATATTGATAAATTCCAAAATAGTAAGCCTTCTCCGAAGTTTTTTGCTTCTTTTTAAAAGTCCCATGGAGGACATGGTATGGTAGATGAGTAGAATCGTGGAATAGTTTTGACCAAGGGGCCATTCATATACCACGTGGACAGTTTAGGGGGGGGGGGTATGGCAAAATTGTCGGGCTAGAATCCACGTGGACACACATGAAAAAGTAATAATATTTTCACGACTTTTTGTTTGGACTTCAAACCTTGTTTAAGCTCACATTCTCAATTAAATCCAAAATTTCGGCCAATTCATCGCTCGTTTTGGCCTCCTTGCTTTTGAAGACCAATGATATCTATATTTTCATAAAATATGTCCACGTGGACAAAGTGGGAGGGGGGGGGGTGTTCGTCAAAATTCCACGGCTGTCCACGGGGGTGAGGCTCGAAAAGTGGTCAAAAATTGTCCACGTGGTATATGGATGCCCCCCAATCAGGTTATTGCAAATACTCTGACAACCACATCATTTGTCAAAACTATTCCACTAATCTACTACCATGGGGCTGCGCCCTGAGTTCACTCCCTGTTCACCTTAAATGGTTATTCACAATAAAATGATGTCTCTTGCATCCATGAGAGAATTCGAAACCCTGATTGACTGCGAGAATTACATAGTTATGGGAATCTACATTGGCAAGAGTTGTAACAACATTGGTTGTAACATTGATATATGTATATAGTGAACTTCAATTATCTGATTTGAAAAATTCGAGTCTGGGCTTTGGGGGGGGGGGGCAAGTCGCCGTGGCCCCCCCTCTGGATCCGCGCCTGAACGGAATAAATTTTTAACAAAATGGTTCAACTGTTAGCCAAGTAGTTGCATTTTCAATGAAAAAAGATAAAGTCTCAACGAAAAATAGAATAGTTGATACTTCAACCAAAAAAAGATTTTCATTTTAAATCAAAAACAGTCCAATATAACCAAAAGTATTAATTCTCAACGAAAAATGTAATATTTGATATTTCAAGTAAAAAACATGAATCTACGAAAATAATACAATTTTCAAACAAAAAAGACGAACTTCTAACTAAAAACTATCAATTTTCAATAACAAAAAAAAACTAATTTTTCACAAAATAGTTCAATTTTTAACCAAAGAAATGAATCTTTAACTAATAAAATGACTTGTCAACAAAGTAGTTCAACTGTCAACCAATTTGCTGAATTTTAATTTGAGAAGGTTAATCTTCTACCAAAAATGACGAATTTACAACAAAATACGTAAATTTTGAAACAAATTTTTTTATTTTCAACTAAAAATGATCAATTTTAAACCAATAATGGAATAGTTAGTTTTCAGTTAAAAAAATTAATTGAATAAAAATTTCAACAAAACAGTTAAATTTTCAACCAAAGAGATCAAGCTTCAATTATTGAAATAAATTTTAAATGAAGTAATTCAGCTTTGAGCAAATTTGTAGCTCTTTTTTGGATGAACACATTTTGTCTTATTATTTTTCGTAGCTGTGTCGTTTGTCCAAAAATTTAATTTTTTTATTTTTAATGCGAATTTTTTGATGTTTCACTATTTTTTGTGCGATCAAACTTTGAATTTTTATCCAGATTCAGAAAGTTGTTATAATTATCTTGTAGGGCTTTCAAAAAGCAACGTTTTTGACTTTTTCTCATATCTTGCGTTGTTCGGCTTAAAACTTTCATTTTCTATTTTGTCGAATTTTGAAAATGCTATAACTTTGATCATTTTCTTTATATCGAAAAAAATTCGTAGGGATAAATTGCTCAAATTTTCCACTAAAGAGCCATACATAAAATTCAGAAATCATGAAAAAATAGTTCAAGAATTTTCAAAATTCTCTAGCTTTTTGAATTTTCATCCAAAATAGCTGGTCAACGAACATTTTTTTCTTTTACACCCTTGAAATTTTTGCCGAAACGTTGACATTTGATGAAATCCGTAAAAGTCATTTTTCACATAAAACCAATACCTTCTCATTGCGATGAGAATGAAAAAATCTAATAGTTGAATTTTTGAATAAAAACTATAAATATTTAGTGGGAAATAGAATATTTCAATTATCAGTTGAAAATATGAATTTTCAACAAACAAATAAACAAGTTTTCAACAAAATAGTTCAATCTTCAACGAAAAAAATGAATTTTTAAAAAAGTAGTTGAACTTTCAACTAAATAGGTGAATTTTGAACAAAAAAAGAGGAATTGTCAATGAAAAAATTAATAGTTGAATTGTCAACTATATACAATAAATTTTTAGCGAAAAGTGGACTATTCAAATATTTATTTGAGAAGAATTAATATTCAACCAAAAAAAAAACAAAAAATTTTCAACAAAGTTGAAAGTAGAAAAGTTTATTTTGTATAATTTAATCTCTAACACCTCCAAGTTTCATCAAAATCAAATTATGGGTTCCAGAAATGTCGATAATTAAAAGAACTCCAACCCTAAAATTAAATATGGCGTAACTTCAGTATTTTTGAAATTTTTCAAAAAGTAACAAATTTTTATATTTATGTATAGGCATATGAATATTCATATTTGTTTCAAATTCGGAAGAATATTTGCCCGCTTTAAAAATTTCCCACCATAAGATTTTTTGTGACTACTTTTTTCGACATCCAGCATAGTAGCCTTGATGTTAGTTATTTGGTTGGCCAGGAAAAAAAACTGAATTCTGTTCTCCTCTAACGACGCTCACGAGAACAAAAAGCTCTATCTATCAAATTGTCACTGGCCTTTCTATTTCATAACTCTGCGCCGCGCCGTACTAATAAGCAATCTTTCGTAACCGTACGGAACTACAGTCACCTGAATGAAAGCGGGTATTAACTTTTAAGTACATTAGATCCATTGGCGTAAACTTCGAAAAAAAAGTATCAAAAAAGTCCCTTTCATCAGGTGTGATAAATATTTTAATTATCAAACCGTTTCTCAATGGAAAGACGTGTAATTAATAGTATATTACATCAGGGTTAGACACGTCTTTACAGGAAGATCAATGTTTGCAGGACCAGTTGTCAAACAAGTCGTCCTGCGAACATTGAGCTCCACGAAAAAAGACGTGCGTAACACTACGAGTGATGTACGATACTTTATTCAAAATCAGAATTTTATAAAACTGTTGGGCTGTGATTTGTAAGCTCGTATGGCGCGAAATTTTAAAAGTGGTTTGCTCCGAACTAGAGTGCCATCTGGTGTCATTATTTTTCGCAACAGTACGGTTAGAGAAAACATTGTGCGTTATTCAGTGGCCATTTGTAGAACTTGTTACGTGTCAGTGTGGCGCTTTATGGAACTTATAATAATATTTCAGCAGCATAACATGGTGGTTTTGAATAAAAGTATTATGTAACACATTTTTTCCAATTTGTCACCCTTCTCCTTCCACATGTAACAAGTCGTGAAAAAAATGGTTTAGACTTCCACCCGCACGTATCTTAAGAATTTTTTCAAATATTCTCAGCGATATTTTATTAAATAAAATTTATTTACTTACTACCCGATATATTTGAATTATTATTCATTTTTTTATATCAGAAAACATATGTGACAAGTGTCCAAAATTATAAGAATTTTCAATTAATGAATGAACGCTGTCATTTTTACTGTTCGTACTTGAAAAGTTTTTATTTGAAAATCTATAAAATTGAACGCCAACGGCGATACCACGCTGGAAACAACAGTTCTCGTAAGATCACTGAAGTTAAGCATTGTTGGGCGCGGTTAGTACTTGGATGGGTGACCGTTCAGGAATACTGCGTGCTGTTGGCCCGTCGTGGGTGTGGTGGGCCCACATTGGTAGTAAATATCCACCTAGAAACACTACCCGAATCGGGTAGTGAGGCAATGAACTTTCGAGTTAGAAATGCTAATCAATGTATGTATGTATGTATGTATGTATAAAATTGAACAAGTTTCATAAAAAGCATTCAAAATTGCATCATTTTCTATTATACACATTAAATGTTGAGGAATCTTTAATTTCCACTCTTAAAAACTGAAGAATTTTCCATTGTTAATCTTTAAAACTAAACTACATGTTCAAAAAAAAAAAAGCTTATAAAACTACATTATTTTAAACTATAAAAATTCTGAATTGAAGAATCTTCTATTATAAAGCTTAAAAATTGAATAATTTTAAATTGCAAATCGTTAAAAGTCAAGAGTTTTTAATTTTAAATCTTCAAATTTGAACTATTAAAAAAAAGGTCAAAATTATATATCTTTTAAATATAAATCTTGAAAATTGAAAAATTTTCAGTTCTATATTTTTAAAATGCAAGAACTTTAAATTTTAGTTATTCAAAATTGTAGATCTTTGAATTTTAAATCTTTTAAATTAAAAAGTGTTTACCGTCAAAAATTTGTATTTCAAAATTATTCAAGTTATAAGTTTTACTATTAAAAATTCCGTAATTTCGTTAATTTACATTTGAAATTTCTTGAACTGGAATTACATCATTTTAAACTATAAAAAACATTAAAATAATTGATGAATCTTCAATTTAAATTTCCAAAACTGAACTCCTAAAAATCGTTCAAAATTACTTAACTTCAATATATAAATATTTTTAATCTAATAACTTTTCAATTCTATATTTTTAAAATTCAAGAATTTGCAATTGCAAATCTTAAAAATTAAACTATTCATAGAACGAAAAATTCAAAATTGCACTTTTCTAAATTATAGACATCAACAATTGAAGAATCTTCAATATTGTAAACCTTCAAGATAGATCAATATTTAAAAGATGCTCAAAATTTCATCATTTTACACTACAAACATTCAAAATTAAACAAGTTTGCAAATTTTCAGTTGTAAATACCTTAAAAATGGATCAATTTTAAAAATGGGAAACATCAGAAAGATTCAGAATTATGAGAATTTTCAAAAAATGAATCGACGCTGTCATTTTTCCTGTTCGCGATTGAAGAATTTGCAATTGAAAGTCTATTAAATTGAACAAATTTCAATTTTGAATTTTTGAAATTAAGCTATTTTCTAACAAATTAATAAATCTTTAATTGTAAATCCAAAACATTGAATAATTTTAAATTTCATATCGTTAAAATTAAATAATATTTAACTTTCTAAATCTTTAAATATAAACTATATTGAAATAAGTCCAAATTTACATACATTTCTTAATCTCAATCTTGAAAAGTGAACAATTTACAAGGATATATTTGCAAAATGTCACCATTTTTAATTTCAAGTCTTCCCAATTGTTAAACTTTGAATTGTAAATTTAAATTTTTCAATTTTGAAAATTTACAATTAAAACCTATGCAAGTTTTAAGTTTTACAACTAAAAATTCTGTAATTTTCATGATTTGCATTGGAAATTTCTTCAATTTGGAAGAATTATAATAATCAAAATTCTTGATTTTTGATCTTCAAAATCATCCAAATGTAAAAATTTTGATTCGTACAACTTTAAAATTAAAGAATCTCTAATTGAAAATCATCAAAACTGAAAAATGTTTCATACTTAATTTTCCAAATTTAACTATATATTCCAAACAGACATTACCAATTTTATCATTTTAAACTATAAACATTTCAAATTAATTAATCTTCAATTGTAAATTTTCGAAATTGAACTGGTCCAAGAAAAAAAAATTCAAAATTACATTCATCTAAATTACACACATTAAGATTGGAAGAATCTTCAATTGTTAATCTTCAAGATAAACCCATTTTCAAAGATGATCAAAATTTTATAATTTTAAACTATCAACATTCAAAATTAAACAAGTTTGCGAATTTCAAAATAAAGAAAATTATTTGAAAACTAGGATAAATTTTCATTGCAACAAAAGTAAACGATTTTATCGAACCAAAGAAATTTCTTCGAATCAAGAAAAATTTCTTTGATTTAAAAGAAATTTATTTGAATCAAAGAAACTTTTTTTTTAATGAGTAGAGGAAAAGTTCTTTGAATCAAAGAATCTTGTTTTCAGAGTGTTCGTCTCTTAAGAACATCTTCTTACGATATAGAATCTCAAATTAACTTATTAATTTATTTATTTGCTTCCAACTCCTGCTAGGATAAAATCTTTTATAAATATATTAATGAATATAAATAATTTAAAATTATATTGAAACAGTCATCTGTATACAGATTACTGAAAATTAAAATTGTATGAAAGCCAATGTGGCAAATTTAATATTTATTTGAATTTATGATTATTATTTATATTTCATAGTAGTTTAAAGCCAATCATATATTTTAATTATATTATTAGGCAAATAAAATAAGAAAAATATTAAAGGCTCGCGTATCGAGCTATTTGTACCAGTAATTTTATTTTCCATTTTTCTACAGATTATTTCAGTATACAGTGCTATCTACTATAATAAGGCGTTGATTTGGTTATTCTCAAATCTCTCATCAAATTACTGAACTTTATATTTTTAACAACAATTCAGAAGATTGAAATTCTTTCCTTACGGTTTTATATGTTTTTACATCCTGTTTAATCTGTTGTCAAGTCTAGAAAAGTATATGACCAAATCGAGGGTTACATTTAGTGAATAGTGCAAAAGCCATAACCACATAAAAAATGTTAAATAAAATTTGAGATAGTAATTACAAAAATTATAAAAAATCTTTTGTATTTATACATATTTTCTTCAGATTTATGGGAAAAAATAAAAATACATTTTGGATTTATGGATTTTTGAAAGGTTTGATTTGTGAAAAATATTACATAACAATATCAATGTATTTTGAAGATTACGTAGGCTTGAAATGAAATGAGGGACATTCTTCCATCAGTCATTTTCAAGGTGAAGTATGTATGACATTAAATTGGGATGCAATTTTTTTCCTGTCACTTATCATTTAGGCTTTTAAATATAGTGAGAACTAACGAGCACAGTGACAGTCATTTAAGCAGACGCCCACCCGAGCTTATGTAATTCACTTCGACGCTTTCGTCGACGTTGACGAACGACTTCCAACAGGCGACTTCGTTCCCGGAAACGCAATACTGTTGTGACAAAACTGTAAATTGAATATCGACCAGCTGGGACGAAGGTAGATACGTGTTTTCTGCCGTGTCGCCAGCCATTAAGGCGTTACCTCACTTTTCGCGATCGTTCCAAGTTTTCGCTCGTGTTCAAGCTGAGGGTCGACAATGTGTTTCTCAATTGCACCCTCGGCTGAAAATCAATTAAGGCGACCTGATCTCCGCCATTTTCATTGTGTATTCAATCCTTGTAGAAATTATGTCATAATGTGTTTCAAAGCCCGAGGAATTATTGAAAAACAATTTTATATTCAGGGTATTGATTTTCATGCTTAGATAAAGGGTTGATTATATACATTTCTTGTGAATGATAGATTTAATGAGTTTGTTGAGGCCTTTTCCGGTTTTTAGGGTTTCTTAGCCACAACAGTCATACCACGCTGAAAAAACCAGTTCTCGTCAGATCACTGAAGTTAAGCAGCGTTGGGCGCGGTTAGTACTTGGATGGGTGACCATTCGAGAAAACTGAGTGTTGTTGGCACATTGTGGGTGTGGTGAGCCCACACTTGTAGTTATTTACTACAAGAAACTTATCCAACTAGAAACACTACCCGAATCGGGTAGCGTCACGCCTACCCTGAAAGGGAAATGGCTTAATGGTATACCAGTAGCCCCGGGCTGAAACCCTTACATTTTATGTCAGGTACGTCCGTCCGTCGCACATTTTTTGCAGAAGGAGATATGAGGTTAGGGTAAGTAGGTGAAGTGAGGTAAAATGAAGGGAGGAGAATCGATACGAGGGAGGGGAACTAAGGGAAAATTTAGGGAGCAGAAATTAAGGGAAATTACGAAAAATTATGGGTGGGTAAGTGAGGAAACGTGAGGATCGGAAGTGTGAGAAATGAGGGGTGTGAGGGAAAGCAGTGTGAGAGCAAGTAGAGGATGTGCGGGGAAACAAGGGGGAAGTGGGAAAAATGTGGGTAGGAAAGCTAGGAGAAATCAGGGTAGTTGAAGTGAGTGGAAATGACGGGAAGAGAAGTAGGGTAAACAAAGAGAAGTAGGATGAGCGAGGGGGTGATGGGAGGAAAAGTAGGGGAAGCAAAGTAAAATGAGGGGGAGAGAAGTAAAGGAAGTAAAGGAAAATGAGGCGAAGAAAAAGTAAAGAAATAAAGGGGAAATGAGAAGAAATAAGAAGAGGGTAAGTAGAGGAAGTGAGGGGAAATATAGGAAATTAC
>CAKNYM010051823.1:217793-230361 GCA_932195095.1 Andricus curvator | reverse complement strand
CTCAACTTTAGGAGCTGCTGTATTAACACCAGTGAAAAATATTCAAAAAATGGTTATATATAATTGTAGTGTCTTATCTCCTTTAAGTAATTAACGTGCAATATGATTTTTACATTTTTTGAGTGATATTGAATATTTAATCTTTAATATCTCAGAAAATATTGATCCTACGGAAAAGGAAAGATTAGTTTCAGAATCTGCGCTTCAAAATACAGAAATAAATATCATAAAAATCAAATAAACACGAATTTTGTAAAATTTTGTAACACAGTGTAACTGGTTTGTATATATGTTTAACCTGCAAAAATGCGTACAATTTGAAAATTTTGAATTTAAATATCTATGCAATGTTCGAAGAGTAAATTTAAATAAATTTTTGCTTATTGTTTATTTGCTTACCTAATTATTATTTCGTCAGTACTGGCTCACAGTTTACTCGATATAACTAAATAAGAGGTTCGAAATCAGGAATTCGAAAAACTATTAAAAATAAATTTCATGCCCTTATGGTTTTTTTTTCAATTTTGCCAACGTATTAGATTTGCTATTTTGAATTTTGATATTTTTATGACATATTTAAAACCAGCAACCTACGCAATGTTTCTTAAATGGATTTCATAAAATTGTAGTAATATTTAGAATGTGTTAGCTGCCATATTGGGTCCACCATTTTTAATTTTGAAAGTTTAAAAACAGATTTGGAATCAGGATCCCAAAAAGTATTCACAAAATAAATTTCATGTGAATCGGATAATATTTCGACTTTTGATCACCTTTTCTACCATCCGGACCACTGTGTGGCGGGGCCTGGCGCCCGCGCCGCCAGGGTACTTTTTTTGAAGGCCTGGCGGTGCCAACCCACTTTCTTGTCACACGGAATATTTTTCCAGTTATGGGCTATCCATAAACTACGTTACCAATTTTAGGCTTTTTGAACTCCCCCCCCCCCCATCTAAAAGTAACGCAGCCGTTGGTTAAAGACGGATTTTAAGTTTATAAATTCTTTCAAATAAAATTAATGTAGAGAACATATTGAATTCAATGCGAAACACTTTAAATTTCTAAGATTTCAAACCGAAATATATTGCATTTTCAACAAAATAGTTAAAATTTCAACTGAAAAAGTTACTTTTCAACGAAGAAAGATAATTTTGGAACCAAGAAGGATGACTTTTCTACCATAAAACATCAATTTTCAATCTAAACGGATGAATTTTTAACATCATAGTTGAATTTTTGATAAAAAATGATGACTCAACGAAATAGTTAAATTTTCTAAAAATAATTAGATTTTGAACAAAATAGTTGAATTTCTAACAAAATAGTTGAATTTCCAGCACACAAAAATATATTTTCAATTAAATGGTCGAATTTTCAAACAAAAAAGATTGAAATACCATCAAATATTTTAATTTTCAGGACATATTTTTTAGAAGACAGTTGAATTTTTATCGAAAAACTTCATTTCCAACGAAGAAACATGTTTTTTGTACCATGAAAGATGAATTTTTTAACAAAAAAGATCTTTTTCAATTAAGAAAAATGAATTTTCAACAAGATAGTTGAATTTTCAAAGAAAAAGTTGAAACTTCAACAAACAAGAATAATTTTCTACCCCAAAAGACGACTTTTTAACCACATATATATGAATTTCCTACCAAACAGTAGAATTTTCAAGCAACAAGATTAATTTTTTATCCAAAAAGACGAATTTTCAACAAAATACATGAATTGTGTGCCAAATACTTGGATTTTTAACTTATACAATATACAGGATAAAGTTTCAACCAAAAATGGAATAATTAAACTTTTAGATGAAAACTCAGATACAGAAAATAACTTCGAACAAAAAAACTGAATTTTCAATCAAAAAGATGAATTTTTGACCAAAAAGATGAATTTACGACCAAGAAGATTGATTTTCCACAAAAAAAAAAAAATAAATTTTAAATAAAATACATGAATTTTCAACAAAATTATTTAATTTCGAACCCAAAAAGACAAAGTATCTACAAAAAAGTTGAATGTTCAACCTAAAAATATGATTTTTTAACAAATTATTCAAATTTCATACCGAAAAGATGAATTTTCTACAAAACCATATAACATTTAACATAAAAGTTCATGTAAAAGCCAAAAGTTGAATTTTCAACTATGATTATTATTAATAAAAAAAAATACTAATAAAAATTATATTAATATGTATCCCTAATTAACAAAATTAATTTGTATACAAATAGTTTAACTATAAGTCAAATAATCGACATTTCAACCAAAAAAGACGAATTCTTAACAAAATATATGAATTATCAATTGAAAAAGATCAGTTTTCAGCAAAAATGTAACAGTTAACTTTTCGATCAAAAAAATGAATTTTAAACCAAGAAAAAAATGAATTTTTAACAAACTAGTTTATTTCTTAACAAAACTATTCATTTTTAATCCAGAAGATTAATGCTCCACCAAAAAAGATAAATTTTCAACGAAATAAGTATATTTTTCACAATGTAGTTTATTTTTTAACGAAAAATATTTATTTTGAAGAACATTGTCGAATTTTTGATTGAATGAATGAATTTTCAATTTAAAAAGATAATTTTTTACCAAAAATGAAATAGTTAAATTTGCGATTAAAAAAATGAATTTTTAACCAAGAAAAAAATAAATGTTCAACAAAATATTTATTTTTCTACCAGAACGATTCATTTCAACCAAGAAGATTAATGCTCAACAAAAAACGATAAATTTTCAACAAAATAAATGAATTTTCAACAAATCAGTTTATTTATCAACGAGAAAGATTCATTTTGAAGAACATTTGTCGAATTTTCAATTAAATAAATTAATTTTCAAACATAAAGAAATAAGATTCCACTAAAAATAAACTAGTTTAATTTTCTTCAATAAGAATTAATTTTTAAATAATAAGAAAAATAATTTTTAACAAAAAAGGTTATTTTTAAACCAAAAACATTCATTTTTTATCACAAAGATTAATTTTCTGTCAAAAGGATGAATTTTCAAATTAAAAATATAAGTTTCCACCAAAAATAGAATAGTTCAATTTTAATTGAAAATTTAATAATTTTCAGCCAAGAAAAATTAATTTTAAACCAGAAAGATGAATTTGCAACCGAGAAGATGAATTTTCGACTAAAAAAATGAATTTTTGAAAAAGCAGTTGAATTTTTGATAAAAAAGATTACTTTTTAACAATATAGTTTGCATTTTCAACAAAATAATTAAATTTTCAACCAAATAATAGAATTTTTAACGAAAAAAAGATTAATTCAGAACCAAAAATATAATAGTAGCCTCTTGAATAAAAAAATATAACTTTTACCCAAAAATATAGTTGGATGTTCTCATTGGGTTTAGGTTCTAAATGTTAGTAACGTTCGTTTTTAGCCCCAGCCCCCTCAAACTGGCAACGTACTTTACGGAAAGTACCGCCAGCCCACTTTTTCTTTTAGGACATCACTGATTATTGTGTGATATGAGAGAATTTTGGTGCTCAAAGGATTTTTTGAATTGCGGGAAGTATCCAGTGTTCAATTTTGCCATCACATTTTTTTAAATTATCGATATTTCCAAAAAAATTACAACGAATTTTAAAATATCATAATATGGAGAACATTTTTTTTTGGACTAGATTAATCTGTAATTCTAGATTTTATTACCTAGATTTTCATTCATCTAGAATCTGAGATTAATCTAGGATTCCCGTATTGTTTATTTAAATAACACGTTTTATCCGCAACAATTCTCCGACCCAGGTCGCTGATCAATCTCTCTAGCAAGCACCCCAAGCGAAGAGCTTCAAAAAGTCATTATGTGAAGCTCTTCACTCGGGCCGATTAGTATTGAAGGCCTTCGTTTTAGTCGTCATTCACTCCATTTACGGATTCAACTAGAAATGTCTTGCCAGAGACTCCTTGCTGTCATATTTTTTAAATTGTCAAAAATAATATGTAAACAACTTTTATAGACAAGTGGAAATTTTGACATTTTTTCATGAAAAGACTTTCTAGTTGATTTAAGAAGAAAATTAGTTCTATTCATGAAAAAATTGTCAAAATGCGCACTTGGTTAAAAAAATTGCTTAGATGATTAACAATTTTTTGAAATTTGAAAAATGTGACGGTAAGCAATCTTTGGAAAAACATTTCTGGTAGATTCCGAACGAAAATTGAACGTATTAATGAGAAAATGGTCACAATGTGTATTTGTTCACAAAAATGGTTTAAATAATTGCTAAACAGCAGCTGTTCTTATTTTAATTTAATCGCACATTAATATATGTCATATTTTATACAAAAGGTTTAGATTTCGAACAGCTAATTATTCAGAATCACAAAACAATGACTTTATTTATTAATTTGTTTATAACACTGAAAAATAATTTTTCATGGTGTAACGCGCGAAATTATAAAAATTTGCAACAATCCTCTGGGCACCAAATGTCTCCTATATAAAACTATAATTTTACAAAGTTTTATCAAACTCGAACAACCACTTGCAGATCTTGATATTTCTGACGCATATAATGGCCCAGTTACAACAAAACTTTCAAAATGTTTAAGTTTAAATAAATAATAAAATATAATTGTCAATTCCTAGAAAAATTTGTGATACAAAAATACCATGCTACTCTCTAAATTTTAATTAGAAAATATAACTGATTGTCAGTTAAATTATACTAATTTCTGAAGCTAGAATCAAGTCACTGACAATCAGTAGAAATATACTGATTCAATTAGTAATTATTGCTACACGCACGCGCACTTTCTCAAATCGTAATTATAGATTTTTCAAAAATTTTCAATCTAAATAATACACAAATTAATTTAATTCAAGAAATATTTTATTCATTTATTCATATTCTTTACGACCATGTTTATTTAAACTATTATTCTTCACCCTAGAATTAATATAAAAAATAAAAGAATACATTTTTCAAATTAAAAAAAAAATTAAATTAAAATTCCTCTTTATTTATCGCTCGCTTCACAGTTTTTACCCTATTCCCCTCTTTACCCCTTTTTCTTTTTTTCCGCCTAAATGTGAACTGATTCAATAGAAACCTATGAGAAAATCGAAGTATTTTTTATTGAAAGTTAATTCTTTTTACATGGAAAGTCTACTATTATATTTTTGGTGAAAATTCTTTTTTTTTTTTTTGCGCAAGACTATAATTATTTGGTTGAATGTTGAACTACTTTGATGAAAATTTATGTTTCTTTGTTATAAACTAATTTTTTGAAATGAAAATTCAACTATATTCCATTTTTCACTGAAAATGGATTGCATATATTTTAAAATTCAACTATTAAGTTTTTCACTGAGGATTCATATTTTCTGTTTTAAAATTCAACTACTGAATTTAAACTATTTTGCTCTATTTTGTGGAAAATTCGCTTTTTTTTATTGAAAAATAACTTTTTCAACTGAAAATGGAACTATTTAAATTTTGGTTGGAAATTGTTAGTTGTTTTTTAATTAAAACGTCTTCCTTTCTAGTTGAAAATTTAAAATTGATAAGAAATTTTCCTTGAAATGTCAACGGTAATATTTTTTGTTGAAAAGTCATCTTTTTGGCTGGAAAATTAAACTATTTGGGTAAAAATAAACTTTTCAGTTGAAAATTCATCTTTTCGGCTTGAAAATTTAAGAATTGAGGGCCCGGATCAAAGAACTGGTAATAACTTTCGGGCGCCCATTTGGTTGAAATTTTTTTTCTTACTTGTCTGAAAAATCTTCCTTTGTTTTATATTCAACTCTTTTGTTGAAAATTCGTCTTTCTGGTTTACAAATGATCTCTTTTGGTAGAATTATAATCTTGTTTGGTTAAAAATTCTACTGTATGGTTGAAAATTAATCTCTTTTTGGTTGAGGAATGAACTATTTTCCTGAAATTTCGTCTGTTTGGGATGAATTTAATTATTTTTTCATTTGAAATTGAAGTCTTTTTTTATTAAAATATCAAATACGATTTTTATTGATAATTCATCTTTTTTGGTTAAACTTATTTGTTAAAAATTCATTTTTTTGGTTAGAGATTCATCAGTTCAGTTAAAAAGTCATCTCTTAGGTTGAAAGTTAATTTTTAAGTTAAAAATTTACCTGCTTCGTTTTTAGCCAAAAATTCATGTAATTTGTTGAAAGTTTATCTTTCAGGTTGAAAATTTATTATTCGCTTAAAAATTCCTTCATTTTGTTGAAACTGCAGTATTTTTACTCAAAATGTTAGAAATTTAAAGCGTCCAAAATTGAATTAAATATAGTATCCACATTTGTTTTATTTAAAAAATTTATTTTTCTTCTTTTTGAGAAAAAACTCCTTATTATGTATGTTTGTAGAGCATTTTGATGTGAAGTCCGCAATTTGAAACATTTTAGGCCCTGACACGAAAAAATAACGTTCATTCCGATTTTGAGTTTGAGTGACACTGTTACAATATATTTTACTATTTCAATTAATGTAATAAAAAAAACTAATTTATTGGTTGAAATTCTTAGTACTGATTTAATTAGTTGGTTGTTCTAAAAGCAAACCGGGTAGTTATAAATTTCGACTCATTTTGTACTCAATGAAATTTTTTTCTCATGACATACGAAAAAAATTATATTAGATTTTAAATGAATATTTGTATCACTGTTTTCTAATGACCGTATGAAATCACTGTTTCTTTATATTACTTATAAATATACATATATATTAGGCTGGTTCAAAAAAATCGACTTTTTTTTCGAAAACCCCACATAAAAACTTCCGGAAAGGTGTGAAAAGACGCCTGTGAAAAGCAGAGCTCTGAATATTAATTTTAAGAGGTCGCTCATCGCGAATTTCTATTTCCCATTTAAATAGCATGTGAAATTTTTTTTTTTTAATTTGGAGTTTTGTAACTCTTGAACGGTTTAATGAATTGCTAAGACCATAAGATATTCTTGTAGGGAATTTGACGCTCTACACAAAAGGTCTCTTATGATTTTTTCATAAATTTACTCCTTCAAATGTTATTTAAGGCTAAATTTGAACACATAATAAATTTATCGTTTTTTTTTCTTAATTTTTGGAAAAATTTTGAAATATATTACTAATTATGGTGGAATGATGAAATTGAGGCAGCCCAAAAAGAAAAGAAAGAAGCGCACAACAAAACGCTGAACATGACAGGTCTTAGCGATGAGGAGAGAAATAGGCTCAAAAGTGATTACAGGCACAAAAATAGGAAAGTTAAACGACTAGTCGAAGAGAGTAAAGAGAAAATCAGAGCAGAAGAAGAGAGCAAAATACAAAACTGCTTTATAGGAATTATGAAACTATTATATAAACAGTTGAAGGAAAGTAAAAGTACAGAGTTTACCAGCATGAGAAACAGCAAAGGTGAAATGCTATATGATATAGACGGGATAGTAGATACGCTTTAAAAGACTCTTTTAAAGAATTATTAGGAGGTGAAGATATAGGACAACAGAACTGCGACATAGAACATGATGCATTAGAAAACCCAATTGAAAAAGTCTGTGTCACTGAGGTTAGAGATATAATTAAGAACTTAAAAAATGGTAAGGCTGCTGGCGTAGACAGTATTAGCGCTGAAATGCTTAAATACGGTGGCGAATACATACCTCACAGGTTGTGCGAATTGATAAATTTATGTATCGAGATGAGAGAAGTCCCAGACGATTGGAGAAAAGCGATTATCGTACCACTATGCAAAAGAAAGGGAGATAAAAGCAATTGCAGTAATTACAGAGGTATCAGCTTACTAAGTACCGTAAGTAAAATATACTCAAAAATACTCATTCGTAGGGTAATGAAAATTACAGAAGAAAAGATATGGGAAGTCCAAAGTAGATGTATGCCTAGAAGATCATGTACAGATCAGATATTTAGTTTAAGACAGATCACAGAAAAAAGCTTAAGAGTAGGAAAGAAAGTTTTCGGTGCATTTGTTGACCTAGAAAAAGCATTTGACAAGGTAAATAGAAGTAAACTTTGGGAAGTCCTTAAAGAGTACGGAGTCAATGGATGGCTCCTACAAGCAATAAAATCAATATATACAGGTAGTAAAGCGAGTGTAAGAGTAAATGGGAAACTGAGTAATTGGTTCCATATTATGCAGGGCGTAAAACAAGGATGCGTTATGTCCTCATGGCTATTTATCATATTTATGGAGAAGTGTCTAAGAATGGCCCTCTTCGACGAAGAAGGTGTAGATCTCGAAACAGTGAAGGTACGTGGGTTAGCTTTCGTAGATAACAAGATTATTATGGCAGAATCAATCGAGGACTTGCAAAGAATGTTGAATAAACTTAACACACGCATGAAGAACATGTGCCTTAAAATTGACATAAATAAAACAAAAATCATGGTGTTTGAGGGAAAAACTGAGAAAATAAGGTGCAACATTGTCCTAAATGATGAGAGATTAGAACAAGTTGACAAGTACGTATATCTGGATAGCCTATTCACTAGCGACGGAAAAATAGATGGGGAGTTAGATAGGCGCATAAATAAGGGTAAGCAGGTTATCGGTAGAGCAGGGTCCATTCTCAGAAATAAAAACATATCAAAAAAAGCTAAAATGGCCATACATAATTCTATATTCGTACCGACTGTACTATACGGTAGCGTGACATGGACCGGCCAAGAGAAGGACAGGAGTAAAATTAACGCGATTAGCATAAAACCTCTTCGCACAATATGCGGAAAAATACGGATGGACAAAGTTCGAAACGAGATAATCCTCAAAGAATGTGGTGCAAAAGAGACAACAGTTGATACATGGGAAAGAAATCAGTTAAGATGGTTCGGACATGTTGAAATAATAAAAGATGAACGACTAAGGAAACAAGTGTATAAAGGTAAAGTAAATGGCAGAATGCGCAGAGGTAGACCGCCAAAAGAATGGTTAGAATCTGTAAATGAGACACTAATCCGAAGAGACATAAGAAGCCATAGAAACACGAGAGCTTGTATAAAAAAATGCATGGACGTGAAGGAAGCTAGAGTAGTATGCCAGGACAGAAAAGTGTGGCGACAAATAGTTTGTATACAGAGTGGCAATAGAGTGAATGACGCCTGAAACAAAGACCTTGAATACTAAATGGGCCCAAGTGGGGAACCACACATAACAATTTTGTGAGGCTCTTCACCTAGGGTGATCGCTAGAGAGATTGATCAGCAACCTGGGTCGGAGCAGTGTTGCGGAATGAACGTGTCATTGGAATAAATAACACGAGAAATCCAGATCAATCTAAAATGTCCATACCTAACACCTATATACCTATCTACCTTATACCTATATACCCACCATACACACTACCTTTTTCCAACCGAGCAAGTCACGCCTACCCCGAAAGGGAAATGGCTTATTGGTATAATAATAATAATAATAATAATAATAAACGCGCCTTGAACGACGAGTAAAGTGGATTCAGGAAAATTCCACCTTTTCTACTCATCCTTCCCGTCTGTTCAATAAAACGTCACGTGCCGTTAAAAATCCGCCTAGTCGAGAAGAGATTCAAGTCTTCTGGGAACAAGTATATGGAGATACTTATCAGCTAAATGAAGACGCTTCAGATATATCACTCTTTCGTAACTTTTGCCAAAGGCAAAGGTTACAAGGTCCAGAGGAAGAGTGTCCACTAATTACTGCTGAAGAAGTGAAGAAAGTTATCGCTAGAACTAAGAACTTTTCAGCGCCCGGGCCAGATAAAATCAACAACTTTTGGTGGAAGAAGTTTACTTCTACGCACCAACATCTAGCTCGTATATTTACTACTTTCTTAAACGGAGAACAACCAGTCCCGCAGTGGCTAGTGGAAGGACGCACGGTATTGATTCCTAAGACCGGAGATTTGTCAAGTCCAAAGAACTACAGGCCCATAGCTTGTTTAAACACCAGCTACAAGCTATTCACTGGCATCCTCAAAGAGAGGATATTAACATCTATCGAGCCGGTATGGAGTGCAATAGTTGAACAACGTGGATGCAAGAGAGGTCTGGCAGGTTGCAGGGAGAACCTGTTAATAGACAGGTGTATCACCCAGGACTCGATCAGGTATCGACGCAATCTGTCCATGGCTTGGATTGACTACCGTAAGGCATTCGATAACACGAACCATGAGCTACTTATTAAGCTGATTGAATGCATGGAGGTGCATCCAAAAATAGTGAGATGCATAAAAGAGCTTATGCTCTTGTGGCGGACAAGATTTGTCATAACATCTGACAAAAGACAAGTGACTACAAGCTATATCACATATAAGAGGGGAGTCTTCCAAGGAGACTCTCTAAGTCCGATACTTTTCTGCATCTCCCTCTTGCCTCTATCTATTGTGCTCCGAGGCAAAAGCTCTGGATACCTATGTGGCCCGCCAAACAAAAGAGAACATAAGGTCAACCACCTTTTATACATGGACGATCTTAAACTCTTTGCTTCCTCGAAAGAGGACCTTAACATCCTTGTGGAGGCGGTAAATAGGTACTCTAAAGCGATTGGCATGAGCTTCGGACTGGACAAGTGTGCCTGCGTCCACCTACACCAAGGAAGACTAGAAACTACATCATCGGGTCACGATCAGGATGTTCAACTCATCGGCGGAAATACCATTCAACATCTTGGTATTGGAGAAACATATAAATATCTTGGAATACCGCAAGCGGAAACCCATGATGTGCTTGCGTTAAAAACGGCCCTTGGAAAAAGGTATCGCCAAATTCTCAGAAAAATTTGGGCTTCCGAATTATCTGGAAAGAATAAGATCCAGGCGACCAATTTGCTGGCCGTTCCTATACTGCTCTACACGTTTGGTGCAGTAAAATGGAACGTCGATGAGTTGAAGCAACTTGACCGAAGCACACGCAAGATGATGACAATCCATCGAAGTCATCATCCTAGATCTTCCGTACCTCGAATATACCTCCCTCGAGATAAAGGGGGTAGAGGCTTGCTGAGCTTAGAGTGTCTTCATCGCAGAACGGTTCTGGCTACAGCCTGCTCAGTTCTAAATAGCACAGATTTTCTTATGCGACTAGTACATCAACATGAAGTCGTCAATGCTGCGGCGTTTCTATATCGTGCCGCAGATAGGGCCGCAGAGGAGCTTGGCCTCCCATTTGATTCCAGCGACACTACACATGGCCTAGCATCACTAACACCTTTGGTGCTTAAAAGTCGTGTACAGGAAGCAGAACATACGCTTCTACTAAGAGAACATGCTGACAAGCCCCTTCATGGTAAATTCTACGGCATTATACGTAGAGAAGAGCTTTCGATGGGTCTGTCCAACATGTTTCTCAAGTCTGCTGGATTAAAATCGGAGACTGAGGGATTCCTTTTTGCCTGTCAAGATGGCGTTATAGACACCTTAGTTTACCGCGAGCGCATAATGAATATACCTGTAGGCGATACCAACTGCCGAGCGTGCAAGCAAGAGCCAGAAACACTTGGACATGTTCTCAGTGGATGCTCAAAATATGCACGATACGGGTACATAGAGAGACACAATGCGGCTCTAAAAGTGTTATATTACCATCTGAGGCACTTCTATTGTGTTGATCTATTGCCCGTCTTGCCATACGCCCAAGGGGAACTCGAGTCCGTTGTGGAGAATAATCAGTGTAAGATCTACTGGAATTTCTCATTCTCGACCACTCAACGTATCAGTGCTACGAAGCCTGATATTGTCCTCCAAGATCTGAAGAACAAGATCATTTACGTGATTGAATTCTCGGCACCAGCCGATGGTAATATCACGGCAAAGGAGGAAGAAAAACGGGCGAAATATCAAGCACTTCTTTTCGAGCTGAGCAGGCTCTACCAAGGCTTCAAAGTCCATCTTGTAGTTCTCATAATCGGCTGTCTTGGAGGTATGAAAGCTTCATTTATTAGCCAACTCAACAAGATTCCGGCTTGCCAGCGTCAGGCTCATTCCATCGCGAACCGGATGCAAAAGGCTGTTCTTCTGGGATCACTTCATCTGGTCCGTCAACACTGTTCCTCATAACATTCTACAAAGACTGGTAGCTCTAAAAAAGTATCCAGAGGTGAAACTTCATCTCCAACTGTCCCGTCTGCCGCGTAAGATCATCCGCGGCTAGAGACCTGACTCCAAGGAACAGTGTTGCCCGATGTTATCTCGCGTAAATTTCCCGCTCTTGCTTACCTTCTAGGACAGAAGGAGCAGAAGCGGATGACGTACACGTTCCAGTTGCGTCGGGATTGGTTGCTTTTAAAGAACCATGATCGTAGCTTCCGGAGCCTACAACTTCTCACGTAAAAAATAAACGCGGTAGATTGGTAGCTCTAAAAAAGTATCCAGAGGTGAAACTTCATCTCCAACTGTCCCGTCTGCCGCGTAAGATCATCCGCGGCTAGAGACCTGACTCCAAGGAACAGTGTTGCCCGATGTTTTCTCGCGTAAATTTCCCGCTCTTGCTTACCTTCTAGGACAGAAGGAGCACAAGCGGATGACGTACACGTTCCAGTTGCGTCGGGATTGGTTGCTTTTAAAGAACCATGATCGTAGCTTCCGGAGCCTACAACTTCTCACA
>CAKNYM010051823.1:197604-217693 GCA_932195095.1 Andricus curvator | reverse complement strand
ATTTTAACGCCAAAACTTATAAATAATGTTGTTTTAGTATCAATATTTAAAATTGTTTATATTGAATTTTATTTTTATACTATAGTAAATACAAAACAGTATATTTCTAAAAGTGACGTCTTTTCATTAGTATCTGAATTGTCTTGATACTTAATAGATGAAAACTACTATTTTAATAAGAAATAAGCAGGTAATACATAAAGATACTGAGCTTTTCGATTTAAAAATTGTTAAACGATCTTTTTTCCAAAGAAAATTATAAACCATTAAAGTTCAGAAAAAAATGTTACGATAATTAGTGATAAATTTCAAAATTTTTCCAAAAATTAAGAAAAGAAACGATAAATTTATTATGTGTTCAACTTTAACCTTAAATAACTTTTGAAGGAGTAAATTTATGAAAAAAGCATAGCAAACCTTTTTTGTAGAGCGTCGAATTCCCTACAAGAATATGTTATGGTCTGAGTAATTCAGTGAGCCGTTCAAGAGTTACAAAACTCCAAATTAAAAAAAAAAAATTTCACATGCTATTTAAATGGGAAATAGGACTTCGCGATGAGCGACCTCTAAACATTAATATTAAGAGCTCTGCTTTCCACAAGCTTTTTTTTACACCTTTCCGGAAGTTTTTATGTGGGGGTTTCGAAAAAAAAGTCGATTTTTTTGAACCAGCCTAATATATATATATATATATATATATATATATATCACATTATGTAGCCGTCGGGTAGTTCTAATTTTTGCTTACAATATAGCCTGGAGAGTCAGATTGCAAATTTAAGATGTGCTGAATAAATATTATATTCCTTCAATTGCAGAGATATCTTTTAACTACATGAAAATACCCAATTAACATATTAAATTTTAAAAAATGTGTAAATTATTTCAGACTCCCGGAAGTTTATCTGTCATCATGCGATTCGCACGCCAAAGGGCGATAAAATAATACGGTCTGAGGTAGCTCGATCGGCAGAAGCATCGATGTAAATCGCTCACGTGGCATATTAAGGCGTTGCCGAGAGAAAATGTGAATTATCCAACGAAATGACTGTATATTCTCTCTATTCGCTTATCCTACGACGATTACTGTGTGATGAAAAATGCTTATTGCGATTGCATAAGCGACAAAAAATTACAGCAATGTTTCCGTATTGAAAGCGATATCAAATGTATGTTCAAAAGATAATATCAAACGCAATATCATCTTTATTAAAATTATAGAAAATAATAATATGTACTAAATAATATGAATAAGCACTATTTTTATAGACAAATTACATTGCTTTTGATTATCTAATTCTTTCCTTCATTATTTTTCAGATTTATTAATCATTCAATTAATTATAATTGTTTTCAAACTTACGAAGAGTGCTTTTAGAATAAATTTAGAGTTTTATTTCATATTTATAATAATTTATAGTTCAGGAGGTGAATTGATTTGGATTTCGGACTGTACACTTTTTTTTATGGTAAACTCAACTTATGATTTTTAATAATTTTTTAAAATAATTTAGTTCAAAATTATTTATACCATTTTAAACATTTTTTAATTTGGAACGACAGCCCAACGGATTACGTAAGACAACTCCGGATTGCATAGGATTACTCTGGATTACATAAAGTTATGGTGGATTATTCCGCATAAGCTAGACACATGCGAATTGTCAAACAAAAAGGATTATTTTTCAACAAAATTATTGAATTTCCTTCAACTTTGATGAACTTTTAACGAAAAAGTTTAATTTTCAATCAAGAAGATAAATTTTCAACTAAAAATTGAATAGATACATTTTCAGTTAAAAAAATTACTTTTCAACTAAAATAAATAAAGTTTTAACAAACTAGTTGAATTTTCAACTAAAATTATGAATCTTCAAATGAAATAGTTTGATTTTCAGTTAAAAAATTAAATTTCTACCGAAAAAGAACGATTTTAGAACAAAACAGTTGAATTTTCAGTCAAAAAAATAAAATTTCAATTAAAAAACAAGGATTTTAAAACAAAAGAGTTGAATTTTCAAACAAAGAGATAAACTTTCAACTGAAATGAAGAATCTTTAACAACAAAAATAACATTTAACAAAAGTGTTGAATTTTCTAAAAAATTCTTGAATTCTCTACGAGGTAGATTAATTTTTAACCAAAAAGTTCAATTTTCAATCAAAAAGATAAATTTTCAACTAAAAATTGAATAGATACATTTTCAGTTAAAAAATTACTTTTCAACTAAAATAAATAAATTTTTAACAAACTAGTTAAATTTTCAACCAAAATGATGAATCTTCAAATGAAATAGTTTGAGTTTCAGTTAAAAAATAAAATTTCAACCAAAAAAGAATGATTTTAGAACAAAACAGTTGAATTTTCTATCAAAAACGATACTTTTGAACAAAATTGTTTCATTTTCAACAAAGTATATTAAATTCCAACCAAATAGTTGAATTTTTAACCGTAAAACAGGCATTTTTAACCAAACAGATTAATTTTCTACAAAACAAAAACAACAAAATTTAAACTTAAAGGATAAAATTCAACTAAAAATTGAATAGTTGAATTTTCAGTGAAAGTATTACTTTTCAACTAAAATAAATTACTTTTTAACAAACTAGTTGAATTTTCAGTTGAAAAATAAAATTTCAATTGAAAAACAACGATTTTAAAATAAAACAGTGAATGTTCAATCAAAGAGATAAACTTTCAACTAAACTGAAGAATCTTTAACGAAAAAAATAACTTTATAAAAAAATTGTTGAATTTTCTTTAAAAAATCTTGATTCTCTACAAAGTAGATTAATTTTTAACCAAAAAGTTGACTTTTCAATCAAAAAGATAAATTTTCAACTAAAAATTGAATACATACATTTTCAGTTAAAAAAATTACTTTTCAAGTAAAATAAATAAATTTTTAACAAACTAGTTAAATTTTCAACTAAAATGATGAATCTTCAAATGAATAGAACAAAACAGTTGAATTTTCAAACAAAGAGATAAACTTTCAACCAAAATGAAGAAGCTTCAACGACCAAAATAACTTTTGAACAAAATTGTTTAATTTTTAACAAAGTATATTAATTTCCAACCAAATAGTTGAATTTTCAACCGTAAAACAGGCATTTTTAACCAAAAAGATTAATTTTCTACAAAAAAAAAAACAAAAATTTTCAACTAAAAAAGATAAAATTGAACTAAAAATTGAATAGTTGAATTTTCAGTTAAAATATTACTTTTCAACTAAGATAAATTAATTTTTAACCAACTAGTTGAATTTTCAGTTAAAAAATAAAATTTTAATTAAAAAAGAACGATTTTAAAAGAAAACAATTGAACTTTAAAACAAAGAGATAAGCTTTCAACTAAAATGAAGAAGCTTCAACGACAAAAATAACTTTTAAACAAAATTGTTGAATTTTCTACGAAATTTTTTAATTCTCTACAAAGGAGATTAATTTTCCACCAAAAGAGACGAATTCTCAACTAAAAGTATATTAGTGGATATTTCAACGAAAAAAGATTTTAATTTTTAATCAAAAACACTGGGAGTGAACCAAAAAAGACGACTTTTCAATAAAATATGTAGTTGAATGTGTAACCAAAAAGACGATTTTTCAACAAAACAGACAACTTTTCAATCAAAAAGGATACTTTTGAACAAAATTGTTTAATTTCTAACAAAGTGATAATTTCCAACCTGATAGTTAAATTTCCAACCGTAAAACATGAATTTTTAACCAAAACGATTAGTTATCTACGAAAAAAAAAAAATTCTCAACTCAAAAAGATAAAATTCAACTAAAAATTGAATTGTTGAATTTTCAGTTAAAGGATTAATTTCCAACTAAAATAAATTAATGTTTAACAAACTAGTTGAATTTTCAGTTGAAAAATAAAATTTTAATTAAAAAACAACGATTTTAAAACAAAACAGTTGAATTTTAAAACAAAGAGATAAACTTTCAACTAAAATGAATCTTTAACGACAAAAATAGCTTTTTAACAAAATTGTTGAATTAAAAAAAAAAAATTCTTGAATTCTCTACAATATAGATCAATTTTCAACCGAAAATTTGAATTTTCAATCAAAAAGATAAATTTTCAACTAAAAATTGATTAGATACATTTTCAGTTAAAAAAATTACTTTTCAACTAAAATAAATAAATTTTTAACAAGCTAGTTAAATTTTCCACTAAAATGATGAATCTTCAAATGAAATAGTTTGATTTTCTGTTAAAAAATATAATTTCAACCAAAAAGAACGACTTTAGAACAAAAAATTTGAATTTTCAAACAAAGAGATAAACTTTCAACCAAAATGAAGAAGCTTCAACGACCAAAATAACTTTTGAACAAAATTGTTTAATTTTTAACAAAGTATATTAATTTTCAACCAAATAGTTGAATTTTCAACCGTAAAACAGGCATTTCTAACCAAAAAGATTAATTGTCTACAAAAAAACAACAACAAATTTTCAACTAAAAAAAAATCGAATTCAACTAAAAATTGAATAGTTGAATTTTCAGTTAAAGCGTCACTTTGCAACTAAAATAAATTAATTTTGAATAAACTAGTTGAATTTCCAGTTAAAAAATAAAATTTCAATTAAAAAACAACGATTTTAAACCAAAACAGTTGAATTTTCAAACAAAGAGATAAACTTTCAACTAAAATGAACCTTTAACGACAAAAATAACTTTTTAGCAAAAGTGTTGAATTTTCTAAAAAATTCTTGAATTCTTTACAAAGTAGATTAATTTTTAACCAAAAAGTTGAAATTTCAGTCAAAAAGATAAATGTTCAACTAAATATTGAATAGATACATTTTCAGTTAAAAAATTACTTTTTAACCAAAATAAATGTGATAGTGGATATTTCAACCAAAAAAAATTTCAATTTTTGAACCAAAAACACTTGAAGTGAACCAAAAAATACGACTTTTCAACAAAGAAGTTGACTTTTCAATCAAAGAGGATACTTTTGAACAAAATTGTTTAATTTTTTACAAAGTATATTAATTTCTAAACAAATGATTGAATATTCAACCATAAAAAAACATGCATTTTTAACCAACAAGATTAATTTTCTACCAAAAAAGATACATTTTCAAGCAAGAAAAATAATTTCCCACAAAAAAAAATGTTCAACGAAATAGTTAAATTTTCAACAAAATAGTTTAGTTTTCAACCACAAAAATTCGGGCAATAATCTTAAGTTTTTGCCCAGAAAGACTACTTCAGCAAAAATGAAATAGTTAAATTTTCAGTTCAAACAATTAATTTTGAAACAAAAAAACAAATTTTCAAGAAAATTGTTCAATTTTCAAGAAAATTGTTAAATTTTCAACCAAACCATTTTCAACTAAAATTAAGAATTTGCAACCCAAAAACTGAATTTTTAACAAAGTATTTCAAATTCAACTAAGTAATTATTATCATATATTAAATATTAAATATTATATATATTATTATATATTACATTTTTTTATTATATATTGGGGTATTTTAAAAATTGATGAGTTTTTTCTCTTATAAACGTCAAATAAATTCATAAATCTGTGTATATATCATAATTTTATTTCGTCACAATTGTTAGAAAAATTTATAAATCTGTATATATAATATGGTCAAAATCAATGTTTCTACATACATTAATCGACTCATGTTGTCAAAATGAACAAATTTAGTACGAATCATGTTTTTATATTCCTAATATTTAAACAAATTTTTACTTTCAAACGAAAAATTCTAAAAGATGGAAATTTTGGTATGTAGATAACTATAAACATTCTATCGAATTAAATCAACTAACTACTACCCCATTTTCAAATCAAATTCGGTTTACAGTGCGGTTTACAGTAAAAATTCTGAAAAATTTTGAATTTTTAAAATTCTTTTTTGTCATTCTCGCAACATTTAATCAATCAATCTCAACCTTTATTGTGAAATTAAGATCTATTTAATTAAAATCTTTATATAAATATTTTTTCTCAAATATAATCAAATTTGCAAGAAAATTCACATTAAAACGATTTTTGAGAAAAATATAAAAACGAAAAAAAGTATTCTTATCTGATCCGGTTCTAAACGATATCAATGATGGGCATCATTTAGGACTACATTACTTTTAAATTTCGTGAACCACACACACATGGAATTTTATAGAAACCTCATTTTTGGTCTCCTCAGGTCGAATTATGTCACAATATGTCAAAAAAGGAAATGAGGTATTTCAATCTTTCAGCCTCTTTCTTCGTTATTTATAAAGAAATATTGCAGAAAAAAATAGATATTGTTTTATTGCATTTTAATTTAAATTGCCTATTAAAAATCTAGACTGCATTATATGTGTCGAGATTAATATAATTTTACACCCAACTCTCGGATTCTGTCCCCTCGGTCTCTGGCCCACGCTATGTCTCAGTGCGCAGGACAAGAGATAGTCGCGACTCTCGCCTAGGAAGGGCCGCAGTGCGCGAGTACTCAGTCGACTATATTGCGCAATATTATGCATTTCAATTGAAAACAGTTCAGGCAACCCCCGAAACTGGACTAAAACCGAGAGTTCAGTGTACTTGTAAGTCCCGGCATACGTAGCATAAAATTAGAATAGATTTTGAAAAATGTGAAAATAAAGAATTGAATAAAGGACTCACCGTGCATATCGTTGGAGTTTGTCCATGTACTTTGTTTCCATCGATAGGTGACGATTCTGACAATTTTGAAACATCGTGATGATTTTTTGTTGCTGAATTTGAAGTTACATAAACGTTATTATGATTTAACACTTGGCTGGATAGAGGCACACTCACTGGAACTTCCGGTCGAAAAAACCAGGCTGGCCACTGGAACATGAAAAAATGAAAACATAAAAAACACTGATTTCGAGCTGTAATCAATTTTTTTCTTATTATTATTCTTTAAACCAAAGCTAATAGTCCACTAAAAATTGACGAGAAAATTCAGAGTGCTGGAACTCGAAAATAACAACAATTTGTTTTGCTTAACACGTTAAGTAAATTTTAAGAAAATTTTAAACATTTTTTTTACATATTCGCGTGGATTCTTCGTTTTGGGTAAGGGATGTAAATATGTAAACGGAAAAATTTTTAGAGGATGAAATAAGCTTCCAAAAGAACCCCCATCAAACCTTCTACGGCCAATAGTTCATGAATTATTAATTTGTTAATTAAAGGTACGCCTTAGCAGAGTGAGCGATATATGTAATGAATTTAAATTGTTATAAAAAAATTCACTTTCTCTTCATTTTTTTTACTTAAACAATAATATTTTTTAAAGTGACAATTTCAGTGCGTTCTCATTTCGTAAATCTGCTAAAGGATAATGCTTCTTCAAGGAAAAACGTTTTATCGTATTCGAGAAAAAAGTTCTTTTCAGCAACAAATTGTTATAAACAATAATTTTTTTCCATTTTTTTTTTAAATTCGCAATCCGCAGTCGAGTTATTGCGATTGTCAACTGAAACATCTATTTCCTCGAAACTGGATGACTTTTTCTAATCAAATTTTTTTGGGCTTAAATCGGCAACACGTCGTCTCGAAAGCGGACTTCTGTCTAATCTTCAAATGGTGATTTAGATTTCACAGACTGTTTTTACGCTATCCTGAAAAATTGTGATTTTGTTGGTTATCCAGTTCTGTATCTCAGATTCAAAATGAAAATCTTTCGATTAAACAAATTAAGTTAACACGGAAATCAATCAAGATTTTTGTTATGTTTAGTCCTGTTTTTCAACTGTTCTTTCAGATTTTAATTTCGTATGTGTTAATAACAATATATATTTATTTTTAATAATATATTGTTTATAAAAACGGTTTAAAAAAATATTGTTGTACAAGGAAACTATTGCAGATAGGAAATTGTTAAAAAAGTAATCGACGTTCTTCTTGGCTCTCGGTTATTCTCTATTCTTTCGATTTTTGAGACAAGTGTAAGTATAGAAAAAATGATTGTTTATAACAATTTGTTGCTAAAATTGAAAAAAAAGTTCAATCCGTCAAACTCTTTTTCTTAAAGAAGCTCTAACCCTTGGCAGAGTTACTGAATAAAAACTCAATAAAAGTGTAACTTTTCAAAAAATAATTGTTTAAACAAAAGAAACCACTCGCCCCCCCATGCTAATTTTGGATTTTAAATATCAAAAAAAAAAAAAAAAAAACTTTGCATAATCGGCAGACTTTCCACTTTATGGACCTATAAAGAGAAAATGAATATATTTTTGATAACAATATTATAATTCTTCAAATAGAACGCTCATTCCGCGAAAGTGCACCCTTAATTAACATATTCGTATTTCATAAACTATTGGTCTATTGCAACTATGGCATTTTTTCGCATATTTGATTCTCCGAATTAAAATTTTTAGGGCCTCAAACTCCTTGAATTTTCAATTTAATTTTTTGTGCCACAATATATAAAAAATATAGCTACAAAATTGACAATTTCAAAAATGTGATTTTTCATTTAAAAGATAATTACTTAAACAAATACGCTATATAATACATACATACATACATACATATATATATATATATATATATATATATATATATATATATATATATACTTAAGAAACATAAATAATTAATTTGATGTACAAGTTGATTATTATAAACAATTTATATAAACTTTATATAAACTTCAGTGTGATGCGCAAATTTTGAAAATGCTTATTTCTCACCTAAAATGCCTTAGATTTTATATTAGATTTGTAATTAGTCATGACTTCCGTCTTGTTTATTTATATAGCACGTTCGTTCCACAATACTGCTCCGACCCAGGTCCCCGATCAATCTCTCTAGCAAGCACCCCAGGCGAAGAGCTTCACAAAGTCATGATTTAAAGCTCTCTACTTGGGCCCATTAGTATTCAAGGTCTTTCGTTTCAAACGTGTTTCACTCCAATGATCCTTAAATATTGGGTCAAACAAATATTTTATTGATTAGGCCAAATATTTATTGGATTCAAACAAAATTTATTTGATTGATTAAGACAAATATTTATCGGATTTAGAGAAAATTTATTTGATTCAAACATACAATAGCTTAACTCAAACAAGTTTTATTTGAATCAAACAAATTCTAGCTTTGATATATGGCCAAACAAATGATTGTTTGATTCAAACAAACATTATTCTAAGTTATTTTATCAATTGATGTTATGCTTTTTGACCAGCGAAATATAGTAAACAATATGATGGTAATGTTTTTTGTCTACATGGTCTAAAAACAATATTTTTTTAATATTATTGAAGATGATGTTAATTTTGTTGATTTACTGATCAAAAGGTTTATTTGCTATCAAGCTTTCGCTCCATGACATGGTGCCTCCTCAGGATAGTTTACATGTCTTCTAATCTGGAATAAACTACATTAGGTTTTTATAAAATGCTAATTTACTAACCTAAAAGAGCTTATCACATTTTTAAGTTAGAATTTAAAGTATGAAGTACTTATATAATAAAATGTGAAATCATTTTTGTAGGGATAATTAAAAAGGACCATGTTTGAATTTTAGAGTTTATCCTCTCCAGGATTTTTTAAAAACAGATTACATTATAAAAGGTAAAAAATGTGCTGCATTTTATGGTTCTCCTCTAAACGTCGAGGAAGAAGTGACAGTTCTTCAAAATGGAGTCAAACGTGGAATCTGTAACTTGTGTGAAGAAATGTTATGTAGTATATAAAATTATAATAGCTAGTATACAAGAAATGAGTGAACGGAGTATAATAAAAATGGCGTTAGGTGCAAATATTTGTACTTAATACATTTGTCGAAATGTCACAATATGTGTATATTACTAACATATTGTTTAAAATTTGTTGGTTAATAAAATAAGACTATGATAAATTTCGCTAATGTATTCTATATCTGATCATTTGTTAACTGAGTTAATGTGTTTCAAAATATGGAATATTTCTTTGAAATTTCTCCTTCTTTTATTAGCCTCATAGCTAAGGATCTTAGTTTTTGAAAAATCAAAGTTATGATCATATTTATGTGAATGTGCAACTAGCGCTGTATTTATATCGTCTTTTTTACAATCGTTTGTATGTTCTTTAATTCTAGACATAATGTATCTTTTTCTTTGTCCTACATAATTTTTTTTACATTCGCATGGTATACTATAAATAACATGTGTTCTTAAGTTGAAAGGTGTGCTATCTTTATTTTTAGAAAAACATTTAAAAGGATCCATTTCATATGTGAATGTCAGTTTTCTATTGAAGGTGTTACAACTATTCTTATAGAATCTCGAAAGTTCTTTTAAGAAAGGTAATGCTAAGATTTTTTCATAGTTAAAAGTTTGTACACTATTATTTTGATTATTATTAATGTTGTTTATGAAGTCAACCCTTTTATTGATATATTTATTTATGAATCTGGTTGGATAATCGTTATGTTTTAAAGTTTCAGTGACTTTATTTAGATTTTCTTTTCTGAATTTTGGATCGGACAATTTTACTGCTCTATCAACAAGACTTTTACTGGATCTCCACTTTCAACTTTTTCAAAATTTGTTAGTTTTCCAATTAAACAAGTTATTAGAAAAAATGACTTTTATATTAAAAATAGTTGGGATCTTATTGATAAAATTAAAAACTTTATCATACCTAATAATTATAAAATGGTATCACTTAAAGTAAAATCACTTTTTACCAATATTCCGGAAGATTTAGTAATTAAATATATCAAATTAAATTTGCATAAAATGAGAAATAATACAAAATTACCAGCAAATGAATTTGTTACATTTGTTGAATTCTGCATCAATAATTCATACTGTGTTTTCCAAAATGAATACTTTAAACAAATTTTTGGCACACCAATGGGTTCTTCATTATCAGGAGTTATTGCTGCCTTAGTTTTGGAAAAACTCCAAAAAGATGTTTTAAAAAAAACTACCTTCTAACTACATCTTCTTCTACCGCTATGTAGATGACTGTTTTACATGTATACCTGAAAAAAACTTAGATCAACTTCTAACAGCATTTAATTTTCACCATCCTAAGTTACAGTTTACAATGGAAATAGAAAATCAAAATAAACTTCATTTTTTAGATATTACTTTCATGAAAGAAAATAACAAACTTATTACTAATTGGTATATTAAAGAAACTAACCCCGGCAGATATATAAATTTCAACTCCTATATGTGTATAAAAGATAAAATTTCAATGATTTATGGTCTTGTTGATGGAGCAGTAAAATTGTCTGATCCAAAATTCCGAAAAGTCACTGAAACTTCACAACAAAACGATCATCCAACCAGATTCATGAATAAATATATCAGTAAAAGGGCTGACTCCATAAATAACATTAATAATAATCAAAATGATAGTGTACAAACTCTTAACTATGAAAAAATCTTAACATTGCCTTTCTCAAAAGAACTTTCGAGATTCTATAAGAATAGTTTTAACACCTTCAATATAAAAGTGGTATTTAGATATGAAATGGATCCTTTTAAATGTTTTTATAAAATTAAAGATAGCACACATTTCAACTTAAGAACACATGTTATTTATAGTATACCATGCGAATGTAAAAAAATGTATGTAGGACAAACAAAAAGAGACATTATGTATAGAATCAATGAACATACAAATGATTGTAAAAAAGACGATAGAAATACAGCGCTAGTTGCACATTCACATAAATATGATCAAAGAAATATTCCATATTGTGAAACACATTAACTCTGTTAACAAAAGATCAGATATAGAATACATTAGCAAAATTTATCATAGTCTTATTTTGTTAACCAACAAATTTTAAACAATATCTTAGTAATATACACATATTGTGACATTTCGACAAATGTATTAAGTTCAAATATTCGCACCTAACGCTATTTTGATTATACTCCGTTCACTCATTTCTTGTATACTATCCATTATAATTTTATATAGATACTACATAACCTTTCTTCACACAAGTTACATATTCCACGTTTGACTTCATTTTTAAAAACTGTCACTTCTCCCTCGACGTTTACAGGAGAACCATAAAATGAAGCACATTTTTTACTTTTTATAATGTAATCTGTTTTTTAAAAAACCTGGAGAGGATAAACTCTAGAATTGAAACATGGTCCTTTTTAATTATCTCTATCAAAATAATTTTACATTTTATTATATAAGTATTCCATACTTTAAATTCTAACTTCAAAATATGGTAAGCTCTTTTAGGTTAGTAAATTATCATGCAATGATTTAGATAATTTCAAAACTTACGCATTTTATAAAAACCTCATGTAGTTGATTCTAAAGTAGAAGATATGTAAACTATCCTGAGGAGGCTCCATGTCATGGAGCGAAAGCTTGATAGCAAATAAACCTTTTGATCAGTAAATCAACAAAATTGACATCATCTTTAATAATTTTTACCCTGATCAATAACACAAACATCATTCTAGAAATTTTTTTAATATTGATTATGAATTTTAGACCATGCAGACAAAAACATTAACATCATATTATTTACTATATTTGGTTGGTCAAAAACCATAAAATCAATTAATAAAATCACTCTCATGTTGGAATGATTGAAAATTAATCTTGCAAGGATATTGAATGACGTGGACATTCAACTTGTAGGAGTTGTGAATAAAATCTTCTCATCTCTCCGTAGCTTAGTTGCCTTAGTTGGTTAGACTTTAGAGCATCAGACCGGAAATCTGAAAGACCTGGAGTTCGAATCCCAGCGGAGCTAGAGAGATTTTTTTCACAACTTATAAAATTAATAATCAATATTCAAAAAATATTGATTTTATACCATGTAGACAAAAAAAATGATCTTATTATTATTCTAAGTTAACACCGGAAGAATCCTATTTTTAAATCTGCTTCGTTGATTAATGCATTCCAATAATCCATACGTACACAAATAAAAAAAAATATACTTAAAATCCATATCCATCCATTATAAAAATGCAGACAAGTACCTTATAATTATAATTCAGAGAGATATCGTCTCTGATTTAAAAAAATGAGTTGATCCGCTTACGTGGGGGCTTGAAGGCAATGGGAACATATATAATGCAACCTATTAAAATCCTTTGTTTAGTACAATGTGATTCGCGTATAAAAATGTTGGGTCACATTCGATTATGAAGGACGCAGATTGATAAAGAGTCGGAGTGAGAAAGGGTGAGACATTAGTGTCACGGCTTGAATGTAAGCCTCTCTAACGTAAGATAGATGACGCAAGTCTCGACCCCAAGAAGAGGAGACCATTCAATGGTCTCCTCAATGGTCGCTAGAGCCAATTTGGCTCTAGCTTACCGTCTGTGTGGTCCATTGTCAGCGTTCGTCATGTGAAGAAAAAGCGTCCACATTGTCCTTCACCGTGATACGTGAAGACTTTTTGATATGGAGACTCTTACTGTCATTTCATGTGATACCAACTCTCTGATGCAATCAAACCATCTACAACCTATAGCCATCCTACTGTCGCAATCGTCCAAAAGATATTATCAAACGTGCTTCAAGTTAAAGTGGAAAAATTAAATTACAATGTTGAGATACAATGAAAGTCCTTATAGGCGCTAGTGGAACATTCACAGAAAAAAAACTGAGGGTACGAAATGTTGCAGGTAATCTGAGGTAAACTGAGGTAAACTGAGGTAAACTTTCCCTGGTGAGTCGCAGATATC
The DNA here is from genome assembly GCA_932195095.1 of Andricus curvator. NCBI lineage: Eukaryota > Metazoa > Arthropoda > Insecta > Hymenoptera > Cynipidae > Andricus > Andricus curvator. Next base: position 204,023 of record CAKNYM010051823.1, on the reverse strand, counting down.
CCCGGCGGAGTCCGTTAGAGGCAGCAAGTCACAGGCCTGAATATAGTAATAAAAACAATTTAATTTAAATTTTAGTTAGAATTTTAGCATAGTATTTTTGCATAGTGATAATTTATGTTCTTCCCTTCTCGATATTTCTTGAAATTATGATCATTTCTTCAAAAAAATAATTTGTATCAAATATTCGATATTCTTATTTAGCTTCTCCATATCTCGAGAGTGGGTTTTTATTTTGGTGAAAAATTAAAAATTTGCAATCCGCAGCCGAGCACGTCACTGGCTTGAACCACGGAAAGTTTACCTCAGTTTGGAGTAATTAGCTAACTGTTACCCTGCTTGAACGATTACCTGCAACGTTTCGTACTCACCGCTTTTTCTGTGTTTGAAATAGAAAATTATATCCTGGGTTGATTTCAGATCAGTTTCGTTTTACAAGTAGTGTTTTATCCATTTTTTAAATTTTCGAGTCCAGCATTACTGTATATCAACACAGAAAAAACTGGAGGTTTGGTAATGTTGCGGTTCAAGTAAAAGTTGGCATCCTTGAGATCTGAGATTACAATAGAACTATTTTTAAAGGTTGTTTTTGGTTCATTAGTATCCGATAGATGGCCACTGATAGGTGCCGACGTTTTTAACTGCGCATGTACCAAAAAGCGCGGACCTATTTGAAATCAGTAAATTTTATGAATACACATATATATAAATATTAACAAAAGTTTTTATTTTCTTCAAAAACAGAATGAATCGAATCAGAAAAATACTTAACTTCTTCAAATAATTTAATATTAACGTAATATTGCAAGTTACGTAACATATTTGGTATCATGTTTAAAAACGTAATAGACGTTTTCTAAATTGAGAAAATGTTTTTCAAGGTGGAGTGTTGCCTATAAAAAAATAAAACAATAGTTTATGTATGTAACCTATTTCAAACTTTTTCTCAATATAATTAAGAATCACTCTCACTTTTTTAGAGAAAAGTAAGCAACAAATATTTGTCTGATTCAAGAAAAAAAAATCGACGAAATTACGAGTATTCTATAGTTCTCGATCTGAGTCAGATATTCCAAATTAGTTCGGATCCTGGTTAGTTTTACCGTCCTCTATCGAAATCCATCGAAGGAAAAGTTAAAAATTAAGAAACTGCCGACAACTTGTTTCAGGATTTTTTTTAAAATACAAAAAGTCGATTTTCACGAAAAATCCACACTTTTTTTCAATCCTATGAGTTTTATGTGGGCTAAATCATTTTTTTGGACAGAAGATTTTTTTTCATGAAATCGAATTTTCTGATTTTCTTTGCAAACCACAGATACGAAAAAAATGTTAGCATAAAAGTTTGCATATCTGGAAAAGGTGCAAAAAAATACATCCTTTACAAAAAAAATTCGAAAATTATATTTTTAGAAAAAAATTCTTCCGGCCTCAAAAATTGTTTAGCCCGCATGAAGCTGATAAGATGACTTTCTGATATTACCAAAAACTGTAACTAAATATTCGGGAGAAAAATGAGTTTTTCCAGGAAACATCTTTTTTCAAAATTCGAAGAAAACAATAAAAAGTATTTTCTGGAAAACCACTCCTTTTTATTTTTTCCCAAGAGGTGTTTTTTTAGAACCTTTTCAGATGTGCAAACTTTTATTTCAAAATTTTTTCGTATTTTTTCGTTTTTGTTGATTTCTGTAAATTTTGACATAGTTAAGATAAGTTTGTCTTCCTGCAGAATGATTTTTGTAAGGAATCTCCAAATTGTAGGGGGAAGCAGTGCATAGTATTTTATTATAAACCAAATCTTAAATTGGCTCGCTCAATTATCACTCCGATTAAAAGATAAAGAATTTAATTAATTAAAAAATATTTTTATTAATGGTTATTATTGTTATTGATTAATACTTCGAGTACTAGCAGTAAGTAGTATCGAACAGAATAATTTTTAATGTACGACGGACCCCATCCGAGTATAACCGGACCAAGCGCTGCTTAACTTCGGTGATCGAATGAAAAGCCCTGAACAACTCCATCTGTCCGATTGGACGTATTTCAAAAAGTGCTCAGTACATGGTTTTAATTTTTTTTTATAATACAAATGTAATCATAATATTTTAAAACATTTTTTTTAACTTTGTAACCTTGTTTAATGCTGCCATATATGTATTTTTTATTATTTACATAATGAAAAAGAATTATATAAGTATATGGGGGATTGCCAAAAGGTCAGCTATTTTTAGTCCTAAATATTTTCTGTGATTAATGAATTCTTTCCAAAAGAATTCGTTTAAAAAGTAAAAAAAAAAATTCGAAATAAAGAATTGTTACATAATATCAGCGGCATTTTTTCATTATTCAAGATTCATAGATATCACTTATATTGAATTAAAAAGGATAATAATCAAGAAGAGGGTTCAATATTTTATCTACGAAATTCTTGGAAATTAAAAAGACCAAGAATCCAACGATCAAATTCGAATGTTGGACGTTGAAGTAGAATTTAAATTTGGACTTATTTTATATTTAATTTCCTAAATTTTGATATTTTAGAGTGAAGGATTTCGAAAAACACTTGAAAGTCTGTCCCCATTCGACAATTAAACTTTACAATAGAAAAATATTCAAAATTAGAAATGCTTGAGCTCTAAAATTTTAATTTTAATTAAAGCCATGTTAAAGACTTTCAAAATGATCTCCTTGAATTTCGTATTATGCAATATGATATGAAGTTTAATTTAATGTGACTTAATATGTTTTTCTATCGAAACTAAGAATTAAAAAATAATCTGGATCAGAAAATAAATCCACTTTCATTTTCTGATCAAAGAGAATTCTCGATCTAGCAGATACCCTATTATTATTATTATTATTATTATACCATTAAGCCATTTCCCTTTCGGGGTAGGCGTGACTTGCTCGGTTGGAGAATAGTAGTGTATAGGTTGAATAGGTATATAGGTGTAAGGTTGTAAGGTATGTAAGTATGTAGGTATATAGGTATAAGGTAGATAGGTATATGGATGTTAGGTATAAATATTTCAGATTGATCTGGAATTCTCGTGTTATTTATTTAAATGACACGTTTATTCCGCAACACTGCTCCGACCCAGGTTGCTGATCAATCTCTCTAGCGATCACCCCAAGTGAAGAGCCTCACAAAATTGTTATGTATGGTTCTCCACTTGGGCCCATTAGTATCCAAGGTCTTTGTTTCAGGCGCCATTCATTCTACTGTCACTCTGTTTACAAACTATTTGTCGCCACACTTTTCTGTCCTGGCATACTACTCTAGCTTCCTTCACGTCCATGCATTTTTTCATGCAAGCTCTTGTGTTTCTATGGCTTCTTATGTCTCTACGGATCAATGTCTCATTTACAGATTCTAACCATTCTTTCGGCGGTCTACCTCTGGGCATTCTACCATTTACTTTACCTTTATACACTTGTTTGGTCAGTCGTTCACCTTTAATTCTTTCAAGATGTCCGAACCATCTTAACTGATTTCTTTCCCATATGTCAACTAGTGTCTCTCCTGTACCACATTCTTTGAGGATAGTCTCGTTTCGGACTTTGTCCATCAGTGTTTTCCCGCATATTATGCGCAGAGGTTTCATGCCGATCGCGTTAATTTTACTCCTGTCCTTTTCTTGACAGGTCCATGTCTCGCTACCGTATAGTACAGTCGGTACGAATATAGAATTATGTATGGCCATTTTAGCTTTTTTTGATATGTTTTTATTTGTGAAGATGGATCCTACTCTACCGATAACCTGTCTACCCTTATTTATGCGCCTATCTAACTCCCCATCTATTTTTCCGTCGCTAGTGAATAGACTACCTAGATACACGTACTGGTCAACTTGTTCTAATCTCTCATCATTTATGATAATGTTGCATATTGTTTTCTCACTTTTTCCCTCAAACACCATGATTTTTGTTTCATTTACGTTAATTTTGAGTCCCATGTCCTTCATGCTTGTAGTAAGTTTATTCAACATTCTTTGCAAATCCTCGACTGATTCTGCCATAACAATCTTGTCATCTGCGAAAGCTAACCCACGTACCTTGACTGTTTGGAGATCTACACCTTCTTCGTCGAAGAGTGCAGTTCTTAGACACTTATCCATGAATATGATAAATAGCCACGAGGACATAACGCATCCTTGTTTCACGCCTTGCATAATATCGAACCAGTCACTCAGTTTCCCGTTTACCCTTACGCTCGCTTTACTACCTGTATATATTGTTTTTATTGCTTGCAGGAGCCCTCCATTTACTCCGTACTCTTTGAGAACTTCCCAAAGTTTACTTCTATTTACCGTGTCAAATGCTTTTTCTAGGTCAATAAATGCACAGAAAACTTTCTTTCCTACTCTCAAGCTTTTTTCTGTGATCTGTCTTAGGCTAAATATCTGATCTGTACATGATCTTCCTGGCATAAATCCACTTTGGATTTCCCATATCTTTTCTTCTGTAATTTCCATTACCCTACGAATAAGTATTTTTGAGTATATTTTACTTACGGTACTTAGTAGACTGATACCTCTGTAATTGCTGCAGTTGCTTTTATCTCCCTTTCTTTTGTATATTGGTACGATAATCGCTTTTCTCCAATCGTCCGGGACTTCTCCCGTCTCGATACATAAATTTATCAATTCGCACAACCTGTGAGGTATGTACTCGCCACCGTATTTAAGCATTTCAGCGCTGATACTATCTACACCAGCAGCCTTACCGTTTTTCAAGTTCTTTATTATGTTTCTGACCTCAGTGACACATACTTTTTCAATTGGGTTTTCTAATGCATTATGTTCTATGTCGCAGTTTTGTTGTCCTATATCTTTACCTCCTAATAGTCCTTTAAAAGAGTCTTTTAAAGCGTCTACTATCCCGTCTATATCATATAGCATTTCACCTTTGCTGTTTCTCATGCTTGCAAACTCTGTATTTTTACTTTCCTTCAACTGTTTATATAATAGTTTCATCATTCCTTCAAAGCTGTTTTGTATTTTCCTCTCTTCTTCTGTTCTCATTTTCTCTTTACTCTCTTTGACTAGTCGTTTAACTTTTCTCTTTTTGTGTCTGTAATCATTTTTAAGTCTATTTCTCTCCTCATCGCTAAGGCCTGTAATGTGCAACGTTCTTTCGTGCGCTTCTCTCTTTTCTTTTTGGGCTGCCTCAATTTCATCATTCCACCATGCATCACCAGATTTTCTTCCAACAACCGCCGTACCACATACTTCGGTCGCAGTTTCAACGATGACATCCCGTAGCAAAGTCCACATGCCCTCTAAATCTTTATTGTTTATTAATCCCTTTCAAATTGTCTCATCTATACTTGCGTTTAACCTATTTTGAAAGTCTATTCGCACTTCCGGTTTTTGTAAATTTTCAATCTTTATTCGCGTTTGTTTTGTTTTTGTTGTTTTCTTTCTTCTCCATCCCCGCCCTAAATTTATTTTGCAGACTAAGAGGTAATGATCAGTATTGCATTCGGAACCCCTCATGACTCTTGTATCTTTCACTAGTTCTCTTAGTCTTTCATCCGCAATAACAAAGTCAATTATACTGTGGCTATTTCCTTTACGCCAGGTGTACATATGGATCATTTTGTGTCTAAACCAAGTATTTGTAATAAATAGGCCCTTTTCTAAGCATAAGCTAACTAATTTTTCCCCGTTATAATTTTCTCTTGTTGGATCCCCAAAATTACCTAGCACCCTTTCTGTATCTGTATCCTGGCGTTGGACGCCGACCCATCCGTTCATATCTCCTAGCAGAATTATTCTTTCACCTTGATCGCAAGTACTTATTGTGTCATTTAAAGTGTCCCAGAAAGCGTCTTTGACTTCTCGCGGCTCACTGTCAACTGGGGCGTAGCACGCTATGATAAATAACCTTCTGATTCCTACCTTCATTCTAGCCCACAACAATCTGGGAGATACAAAATCATGATCTTTGAGATGCTGTCTTGCTTTTTCATTCATAATTAAACCGACCCTTTAACTACGATTTGATTCACTACCTACTCCTGACCATATTTCAAAACCGCCTTTCAACACCCCATTTTCTATGTTTCTACTTTCGCAACCCTTTTTCTTCGTCTCAGGTACACATAAAATATCTAGTTTCCTTGCATGCATAGTTTCTCGTAGTTCTCTTATTTTAAGGTCATTCACTCCTCTAGCATTCCAGACACCCAGTCTCCATTCATCGCCTGAAATTCGACCTTTACGTTTACCGTGTGTATGCATTTTGTCGATCCAAGTTTCAGTCCATTCCGAGGCTACTTTATTGTTTGTATTATTCATGTTTAGATTGTACACCCAACTAACACCTTTATGCGCGAAATTTGTTTTGCGAGCCGAAATCATGTCCAAGTTAAGTGATTATTCGTCGTACGGTGGATAGTCTATCTGTAACGTCAG
>CAKNYM010051823.1:169810-197504 GCA_932195095.1 Andricus curvator | reverse complement strand
TATTTTATTTTACTTTATTTATTTTACTTATTTATTTATTTATTTTTTTTTTATTTTATTTATTTATTTATTTATTTTTATTTTTTTATTTTATTTATTTATTTATTTATTTTTTTTTTTTCCAATGTAAAAAACAAAGAATTTCTGAAATACTGTGTAGTTCTTGATTCATGAAGTTCTTTGAAAAGCGTTTAGAGAATCTAGACTCCTTAAATTTCTTCGAATTTCCTTCAACCACTGTATTAATTTGAAAATTCGTTAAAATCATTTAAAATATCACAAAGAACTCGAAAATTCTCTCAAATTAGGAAAGATCTCAATATACCTCATAGTTTTTGAAATACCGTGAAATTTGCTCATAAAAGATGATAAAAAAGAAAATATAATCACAAGCAATAGCACCAGGTAAACAACGCAAAAGACGCACAGCGGTCTGAAGGTGCAAGTGCGTGGAGCTACAAAAAACGTTCACTGCGCATCTAGAGTTTTTCAGCGACTCTCGGCGGAATTCTATAAGCCCGTATTCTCAATTCTTAGATTACTCTTTCTATAAATTCCTTTTCGCAAATCGTATCAAAATCGTTTACCATAAAACAAAATCTGATAGACTTTTCAATATAATTTTTCAACCATTTGCTTGAATTCCTTTCCTTAAAAATTATTTGACAATCTCTTAAACTCTAGAGAAATGTTTACTATTTATCAGAAAGTATCGCTTGGATTTCAGTGGCACAAGAGGCTTTATAGCTTGAGCGCCAGGGGAGCTCTCCATGGGCTTCCCGCCCGTTTTTAAAACTAACTAACTTTATCGCTCGGATTTTAAAATACTTTTTCAAGAGATTTAGTAGACTTTTTCTAGTGAATTTGTTTTTAATAATTAATTTACTTTTATTCTACTATTTAATCAAATTTGCTGAAATCTGATTAGACTTTTGTCTCCATCCAGGTGTCATAGAATAGTCACTTAAAATTTAAGCAATTATTTTTCCGTGTATCATTGAGACCGATGAAGGAGGGAATAAACAGATAATCTTTCTGCAATAATGAATCGCTCTGAAAGGAGATAACGGACGACCTGAATTTTTCCTAATCATTTTCTGCATTCTTCGCACGGGCTCGTATACTTTCACTCGAGCACGATTTATTTCCTGCGTGCCACGCATCGTGGGTACGATTACACTAATTGCGAAGGTAATGAAAAGGTCAGAGGTGCGAACGACAGCGATCTATCTATCAATCGGTGGAGAAAAAAAATTCTAATTGTATGCCGGGGGTGAACGGTTTTCGTGTCGCGCCCCACCCCCCGTTTATCAGTATGTAATTAATGTTAATTATACATCCTGCAATCCGTCTGAGCTTAACTTACTGCCGACGGGCCTTCCGTCAAGAAATGCGGAGCAGCGATTGTTATCGTTTTTATTGAAAAATTGTTATTACCATTTCGTGTGAATATCACGAATCATTATTCAAGTGATCGTTACTTTCCATTTCGAAGGCGTATGCACAACTGGAATCTCGCGAAAAAATCGAAGATCTTTTGTATTCAATAAAATATGTGCAGCGATGATGTTGAAATTCTGAGCGATGATTTTTTTTTTGCTATGTAATTTACAAAAAGATTCTGCGATGTGAGATTCTACATTAAGGTCGAAGAAGCAAATATTATTGTTTAGGTTTCAAAGTTTGTGAAATTATTTGATTTATTCTAAAGAAAATATTGCGGAGGTATTTTATGATGAAGTACTTATAAATATTTTCAGAATAATTAATTTTTAACCTCAGGTTTCTCAAATTGCCAAATTCACGAGAGCAACAGTGAAATAAAAATGAAAACTTTTTTATCAAAAAAATGAAAAATCAAACAGACATTACCGAATTTTAGTTTTTTTTTCATATCTTTTTATATATCTTTTTTCATATCAACATCTCTAGTTATGAGGTTTATTTAAATTTCTATTGAGGAGCACGTTTTCCAATCAGATGTTGCATTTTTCTGTCAGGGAAAATCTGCGAATCAATGAAAAATCAGGGATTTGGACAAAAATTGCTGAAGTCCAGGAATAACTGTAAGAAGCCCTTGAAGTAACTCTAAACAATAATACATTTCTTTTCTCAAATCACTTTTTAGTCACTTTTTGAGACAAAGTTTAACTGTTTTTTGGCAAGTTCATGTATTTTGTTGAAAATTCACCTTTTTTGATGAAAAATTAATCTTATTTTTTTTTAATTCATCTTATCGTTGTGGTTTAAACTATGTTGTTCAAAATTCGTCTTTTTTGGTCAATTTAACTAGTAGAAAAATGTTTTTTTTTTTTTTTTTGAAAAATAATTTTCTAAACTGAAAATGTAACTATTTCATTTTTTCATTGAAAACCTTTTTTAGCTGAAAATTCAACTATTTGGTTGAAAATTTAACCATCTTTTATTAGAAAACTCATTTTTTATGGTGCCGGGTGAAAAATTCATGTTTTTTGTTTATAATTCGTGTTTTTGGGTAGCAAATTAATCTTTAATTTGTTAAATTCCTCTGTTTGGTTTCAGATTTCACTATTTTGTTGAAAATTGGTATTTTTTCGTTCAATTTAACTCGTAGAAAAATTTTTTTTTTCCTAAAAATGAATTTTTTAATCTGAAAATGTAATTATTTCCTTTTTGGTGGAAAACTGATATTTTTTAATTGAAAATTCAAATATTTGGTTAAAATATCAAGTATTACAACTTTCGTTGAGAATTCACCTTTCCGGTTAGAAACTTCAACTGCTTTGTAGAAAATTCGTCTTTTTGTCTTGAAAATTGAAAACCTTATTAGAAAATTAAACTATTTGGTTAAAAATTAACTACTTGATATAAAATTAACATTTTTGTTGAAAATTCATAGTTTCGAATGGAAAATTGAACCGTTTTGTGAAAAACTGAACCGTTTTGGGAAAAATTCATACATTTTGTTGAAAATTCGGCTTTTTGAGTTGCAAATTAATCTTCTTTTTTGAAAATTCATCTTTTTGGTTTTGGATTTGATTATTTTGTTGAAAATTCATCTTTTTTGGTTGAATTTAATTGGTGGAATATTAGTTTTTTTGCTGTTAATTATTAATTTTCTCCACTGAAAATGTAAATATTCCATTTTTGGTTGAAAACCTTTTTTTAGCTGAAAATTCAACTATTTGGTTAAAAATGTAACTATCTTTAAGTAGAAAATTCAGATGTTTGGTGCCGGGTGAAAAATTCATGTTTTTTGTTTATAATTCCTGTTTTTGGGTAAAAAGTTAATCTTTTATTTGTTAAATTCCTCTGTTTGGTTACAGATTTCACTATTTTGTTGAAAATTGGTATTTTCTCGTTCAATTAAACTCGTAGAAAATTAGTTTTTTTTTCAAAATAAATGTTTAAATCTGAAAATGTAATTATTTCATTTTTGGTTGAAAACTTATCCTTTTTAATTGAAAATTCAAATATTTGGTTAAAATATCAAGTATTACAGCTTTCGTTGAGAATTCACCTTTTCGGTTGGAAAATTCAACTGCTTTATAGAAAATTCGTCTTTCTGTCTTGAAAATTGAAAACTTTTTCAAAAAATTAAACTATTTGGTTAAAAATTAACTACTTGATATAAAATTAACATTTTTGTTGAAAATTCATAGTTTCGAGTGGAAAATTGAACTGTTTTGTGAAAAATTGATATATTTTGTTGAAAATTCGGCTTTTTTATTTGAAAATTAATCTTCTTTTTTTAAAATTCATCTTTTTGGTTTTGGATTTGATTATTTTGTTGAAAATTCATCTTTTTTGTTTGAATTTAATTGGTGGAATATTAGTTTTTCTTTGTTTAATATTAATTTTTTAAACTGGAAATGTAACTATTCCATTTTTGGTTGAAGGCTTATATTTTTCAGTTAAAAAGTCATCTCTCTTGACTAAAAATTACATTCTTATTGAAATTTCTCTTTGTAGTTTCAAAATTTAACTGTGTTGTTGAGTCATCCTTCTTGTCGAAAATTTTAATGTTTTGTTGAAAACTCGTCCTTTTGGATGGAAAATTCATCCTTGATGGTAGAAAAGTCATCTTTTTTTATTTTTCATTTAAAATTCAAATTTTGTTTCTTTGAAATGTAAAATATTAAATCTTTCGTTGATAATTCATCTTTTTTGTCTGACAAGGGGGGTTAGGTTGTTGTCCAGCGCCGATTTTTTTGTTACTTTGCAGGTGAAAAGAGGATCCCAGACTATGAAAAAAAAAATTTGGCAAATGTTCACATTTAGGGGTTGAAATCACCCCTTCTATATTTTTGAGTCTTTTGGTGTTTTAAAAGGTAACATTGTTTTTTATTTATTGTTTTTACACTAAATTGTTCTAATTGATGCCGTATTACAATATGAGCGTGAGTTTTTAAAACACTTGCCCCATAGGGTATCATAATTTAGAAAATCTACCCCTAGAATGCTTCGCCATATGACATATAGTTTAAGATTTTGGACTTTTTTGCTGCATACATCTTGTTCTGATATTAAATTCTATTAAGAACCATCAGTGTTATTCGAAATAACCCCTAAATTAGGTGTCATCCACCCCTTTAATATTATCAATGAATGAGAAATATATTTATTAATATAACATTTCTGTAAGTAATGGATTAAAATATTTGGTTTGGACAATCAAGAATAATAATATAACTGATTTTTTGTTAACGATGGCTCTTGTTCTTATACATATTAATAAACCCTTTTTATGTAAAAACCACGCCTAAAAAACTTTTTATGTTTCGTTTAGCAGACAATTTTAATGATGATACGTATAACAGAACTGTTTCAAGAATTTTTACTTAGGTTCAGGCATGTATATATTTTCGTTGAAAATTGCTCAAGGCTTTCGACATACAATATATCTTCTATGAAATAAAAAATAAATGAAAAGAACAAACAAAATATTGTATTTCACAACTAGGGTGTGTAATATGATAAAGGCATTATCATATGGCGAAGCATTCTAGGGGTAGATCTTTTAAATTATAATACTCTATGGGGTAAGTGTTTTTACAACTCACGCTAATATTGTAATACAGCATCAATTAGAACAATTTTGTGTAAAAACAATAAATAAAAAACAATCTTACCTCTTAAAACACCAAAAGACTCAAAAATATAGAAGAGGTGATTTCAACCCCTAAATGTGAACGTTTGCCAAAATTTTTTCTTTTTTTTTCATAGTCTGGGATCCTCTTTTCACCTGCAAAGTAACACAAAAATCGGCGCCGGGCACCAACCTAACCCCCTTGTGAGAACCGTCAACGATGGGGGGTCGGTGAGGGGGGTCAAAAATATAAAAAAAACTCCCCTGGTAGCTCAGGCGGTTAGGTACTCGGACTGCACGTTAGACTTTAGACTATTTAGAAGTCCGGGGTTCGATCCCTGAGCCGGTACCTCTGGAAATTTTTCTATGTACTTTCACCGAAGGTTTTGGTCCCAGTGCGCAAGAAATTTAAGAACGTAATTAGAACGTTCTAAAAACGTTTCTGGGACGTACAAGTCAAAAGACGTTATTTGAACGTTTCAAAAACTGTCCTAAATCAGACAAAATAATGTTCTGAAAACGTTTCATGTTCCAAGTATGTCCTTAAAACGTCTCTGGAACATTGTATGTTTAAGGAACGTGATTTGGACTGACTTAGGACGTTTTTGAGCCGTTCTAATGATGTTCTTTGACATTTGTGCCCACTGGAGTGGTTCGGATTCCACCTTAAGCTGTTGGTCCCCCCACTATGCACTTGGCTGCAACCTCGTCCGTAGATGATGGGGTAAAAACTAGGCTTTGCCCAATATGTCAAATGCGGCAAACTGCTCATATCAGATCACTTAAATGCATTACAAAAATGCGTCCGTGACTGATCATATATACCGGGACAGCCCTGTGAAGGAAAATAAAAATAAAAAATTCAACTCTAACCAAAAAATGCCTTCGACATATTGGGTTGTAACCATCTTAAGCTTGAGACAAAAATGAGCTTCCTCATTTTGTCTCATAATAATTATAATAGATCTCTATTTGTATACAATTTTTCGACGCGGCCCCCTCCAGGTCACCTCTCTGGATCCACGCCTCGTTTCTGGATCACCATATGTGCATTAAAATGCGATAGTAAAATAAAGGTTCCTTCAATTGAGTCATTTGTGGGAAAGATATTTGGTGAAATCAAAGTCGGCTTCCGGCAATCGTTGTAAATTACGAATGAACTTTACAGATCAGACATGGATGGGAGGTCTGCTTATGGTAACGGGGAATAATATTTGGCCGTTTCTCACGACTTGAACGACCGTGGCCTGTTATCGAATGTCTGCGGTAACGTAGCAAAATTTGTAAATTTCCAGAAACCTCGTGAGACGTAACACGGATCGGTTTGTTATTGTGGCCAGGCGTTAACTCTGCCCGCGACAAGAGACACTTGCCAGACCACCTCGACATTTTCCTGACGGTGTATTAAATTTTCATATTTTTCTAGAAAAGATAGACCTTCTCCGTAGGAAAACAGGAAAACAGATCAATTTATGGTTTGCTACTTCAACGAAATATTTCCGTGAATCAAGAACTTGAGACGAGGGACCAGAAGCGGCGGAGCCTTTTTTTCTAGAGGAGGGCAGGGACATAAAGACTTATAATATTGAATGGTACACAATAATATCATACTATGTAAAAATTAAACCTGAGTAATAAATAAACAATGGATAATAAATATAGGTATCAAATTCATATTGCCAAAGATTGCACAAAGGTTTCAATATTAACCGTAAGATTTCACAGGCTTCGTAAAGACTTTAGATAGATTTAAAAAATTTCACAAAGGCTTCTTTAATTTCACAAAGATTTCAGATAGATTTTAAAGATTGAACAAAGACTTCAATGAGTTTCTAATGATTTCACAAATATTGCAAAGATTTTGGATAGATTTAAAAGACTTCACAAAGAGTTCAATCATATCTCAAAGATTACACAAAGATTTCCCAAAGATTTTAAAGATTTCGGATAGATTTAAAAGTCTTCCCGAAGACTTCAATGATTTCCCAAAGATTTCAATATTTGAACAAATATTACCAAATATTTCCAAAATATATTCAAAGTTTCAGAATGATTTCAATGATTTTTTAAAGATTTCACAAAGATTGCAAATGTTTCGCAAGGAATTTGGATATACTCAAAAGATTTCACAAAGACTTCAATTATTTCACAAACATCTTTAGATAGATTTTAAAGCGTAAACAAGGATTGCAATTATTTCCCAAATACTTCAAAGATTTCGGATAGATTTATAAGATTTCAATGATTTCCGAAAGGTTTCGCAAAGATTTCAATAATTTCACAAATATTACCAAATATTTCAAATATTTTGGCATTTTGCAAAGATCTGAAAAAATTGCAATGATTTCCCAAAGATTTCATAAAGACTTCACAGAGACTAGAATGATTCCCCAAGATTTCATTAGTTTCACGAATATTATGAAATATTTTTAAAATATTTCAAAGATTTCCAAAGATTTCACAAAGACTTTAATGATCTTTAAAAGATTTCAGTAATTTTACAAATATTTCCCAATATTTCAAAAATATTTTTAATAGTTCCAAAGATTTCAGAAAAATTCTATGATTTCCCAAAGATTTTAACAATTTCACAACTAGTACCCAATATGTCAAAAATATTTCAAATATTTCCAAAGATTAAAAAAAATTGATTTCCCGAAGATTTCATAAAGACTTCACAAAGACTTGGATGATTTCGCAAAGATTTCACAAATAGTACTCAATATGACGAAAATATTTGAAACATTTCCAAAGATTTCAGAAAGATTTGAATTATTTCACAAAGATTAAAAATTTGTTGGATAGATTAAAAAGATTTCAATGATTTTCCAAAGATTTCAAAATAATTTCACAAATATTACCAAATACTTCAAATATTCTGCAAAGATTTGAAAAAATTGCAATGATTTCCCAAAGGCTTTACAAAGACTACAATGATTTTCCAAGATTTCAATAATTTCACAAATATTATCAAATATTTTGAAAATATTTCAAAGATTTCACAAAGATTTTAATGAGTTTCCAAATATTATAGAGATTTCGGATAGATTTGAAAGTACTTCACAAAGACTTCAGTGACCTTTCAATGATTTCAAAATAATTTAAATAATTTCACAAATATTACCAAATATTCCGCAAACATTTGAAAAAATTGTAATGATTTCTCAAAGATTTCATAAAGACTTCACAAAGGCTACAATGAGTTCCCAAGATTTCAATAATTTCACAAATATATTCAAATATTTTCAAAATATCTCAAAGATTTCCAAAGATTTCAGAAAGATTTAAATTATTTCAAAAAAATTGTATTAATTTTGCATAGATTAAAAAGATTGCAATGATTTCTCAAATATTTCAGAATCATTCAAATAATTTCACAAATATTACAAAATATTTTAAATATTTTGCAAAGATATGAAAAAATTGTAATGCTTTGCCAAAGACTTCATTAAGACTTCACAAAGACTACAATGATTCCCCAAGATTTCAATAATTTCACAAATATTATCAAATATTTTTAAAATATGCTAAAGATTTCCAAAGATTTCAACGATTTTCCAAATATTTCAAAGATTTTGGATAGATTTAAAAGACTTCACAATGATTAAAAAAAGTTTGGATAGATCAAAAAGATTTCAATGATTCATCATAGATTTCAGAATATTTCAAATAATTTCACAAATATTACCAAATATTTCAAATATTTTTAAAAAATTTGAAAAATTTCAATAATTTCACAAATATTATTAAATATTTTAAAAATATTTTGAAGATTTCCAAAGATTTCACAAAGATTTTAATGATTCTCCAAATATATATGAGCTTTCGGATAGATTAAAAATACTTCACAAAGACTTTAGTGATCTTCCAAAGATTTCAATAATTTTACAAAAATTACCCAATATTTCAAAAATATTTTGAATATTTCCAAAGTCTTTAGAAGGATTTCAATTATTTCACAAAGATTTCAATCATTTTCCAAATATATAAGAGCTCTCGGATAGATTTAAAATACTTCAAAAAGACTTTAGTGATCTTCCAAAGATTTAAATAATTTTACAAAAATTACCCAATATTTCAAAAATATTTTTAATATTTCCAAAGAATTCAGAAAAATTTCAATGATTTCCCAAAGATTCCAATAATTACAAAAATATTTTGAATATTTCCAAAGATTTCAGAAAGATTTTATTGGTTTTTCATAGATTTCAGATAGATTTGAAAGATTTGACACAGGTTTCAGGGATATCCCAAAGATTTTGGATAGATTTAAAACACTTCACAAATACTTCAATGATACCCCAAAGATTTCAATAATTTCACAGATAGTCCCCAATATGTCAAAAATATTTCCAAAGATTTCAATTATTTCACAAGGATTAAAAATATGTCGGATAGATTGAAAAGATTTCAATGATTTCTCATAGATTTCAAAATAATTCAAATAATTTCACGAATATTACCAAATATTTCAAATATTTTGCAAAGATTTGAAAAAATTGTAATGATTTCTAAAGATTTCACAAAGATTTTAATGGTTCTCCAAATACTTCAAAGATTTTTGATAAATTTAAAAGACTTTACAAAGACTTTAGTGATCTTTCAAAGATTTCAATAATTTTACAAATATCACTTAATATTTCAACAATATTTTAAATATTTTCTAATATTTCAGAAAGGTTGCAATTATTTCACAAAGATTAACAGAATTTCGGATAGATTAAAAAGATTTCAATGATTTCTCATAGATTTCAAAATAATTCAAATAATTTCACGAATATTACCAAATATTTCAAATATTTTGCAAAGATTTGAAAAAATTGTAATGATTTCTAAAGATTTCACAAAGATTTTAACGGTTCTCCAAATACTTCAAAGATTTTTGATAAATTTAAAAGACTTCACAAAGACTTTAGTGATCTTCCAAAGATTTCAATAATTTTACAAATATCACTTAATATTCCAACAATATTTTAAATATTTTCTAATATTTCAGAAAGGTTGCAATTATTTCACAAAGATTAACAGAATTTCGGATAGATTAAAAAGATTTCAATGATTTCTGAAAATTTGAAAAATAATTTCACAAATATTACAAAATATTTCAAATATTTCGCAAAGATTTAAAAATAACAATGATTTCCCAAAGATTTCAATAATTTCACAAATAGTACTCAATATGTCAACAATATTTCAAATATTTCCAAAGATTTCAGAAGAGTTCTATTATTTCACAAAGATTAAAAAAAATTTGGATAGATTAAAAAGATTTCAATGATTCCTCAAAGATTTCAGAATAATTCAAATAATTTCACAAATATTACCAAATATTTTTTAAAGATTTGAAAAAATTGCAATGATTTCCCAAAGATTTTATAAAGACTTCACAAAGACTCAAATGATTTCCCAAATATTTCCAATATTTCCAAAGATTTCAGAAAGATTTCAATTATTTCACAAAGATTAAAAAAAGTTTGGATAGATTAAAAAGATTTCAATGATTCCTCAAAGATTTCAGAATAATTCAAATAATTTCACAAATATTACCAACTATTTTTTAAAGATTTGAAAAAATTGTAATGATTTCCCAAAGATTTTATAAAGACTTCACAAATACTACAATGATTTCCCAAGAATTCAATAATTTCACAAATATTATCAAATTTTACAAAGATTTTAATGATTTTCCAAATATTTTAGAGATTTTCGATAGATTAAAAATACTTCACAAAGACATTAGTGATCTTCCAAAGATTTCAATGATTTTACAAATATTACCCAATATTCCAAAAATATTTTAAATATTTCCAAAGATTTTAGAAAGATTTCAATTATTTCACAAAGATTTTAAAAAATCCGAATAATTAAAAATATTTTAATGATTTCTGAAATATTTTTAAATAATTCAAATCATTTCACAAATATGACAAAATAATTTGAATCATTTCACAAATATTACAGAATATTTCAAATATTTTGCAAAGATTTGAAAATAAATAATAATTTTGCAAAGACCTGAAAAAATTGTAATGTTTCCCCAAAGATTTCATAAAGACTTCAAAAAGACTACAATGATTTCCCAAAATTTCAATAATTTCACAAATATTATCAAATATTTTAAAAATATTTCAAAGATTACAAAGATTTCCAAAGATTTCACAAAGATTTTAATGATTTTCCAAATATATAAGAGCTTTCGGATAGATTTAAAATACTTCACAAAGACTTTAGTTATCTTTCAAAGATTTCCATAATTTTACAAATATTTCCCAATATTTCAAAAATATTTTGAATATTTCCAAAGATTTTAGAACGATTTCAATTATTTCACAAAGATTGAAAAAATTTCGGATGGATTGAAAAGATTTAAATGATTTCTCAAATATTTTAAAATAATTCAAAGAATTTCACAAATATTTCAAATATTTCGCGAAGATTTAAAAATAACAATGATTTCCCAAAGATTTCAATAATTTCACAAATAGTTCACAATATGTCAAAAATATTTCAAATATTCTAGTTATTTCACAAAGATTAAAAAAATGTTGGATAGATTAAATAGATTTGAATGATTTCTCAAAGATTTCAGAATAATTCAAATAATTTCACAAATATTATCAAATATTTCAAATATTTTGCAAAGATTTGAAAGAAGACTACAATGATTTCCCAAGATTTTAATAATTTCACAAATATTATCAAATATATTCAAAAAAATTGCAAAATTGCACAAAGATTTCAATGATTTTCCAAATATTTTAGAGATTTCGGATAGATTTAGAAATACTTCACAAAGACTTTAGTGATCTTCCAAAGATGTCATTATTTTACAGATATTACCCAATGTTTCAAAAATATTTTTAATATTCTCAAAGATTTCAGAAAGATTTCAATGATTTCCCACAGATTTCAATAATTTCACAAATATTACAAAATATATTGAAAAGATATTTCAAATCTTTCAAAAGATTGCAGAAAGATTTTAATGGTTTTTCATAGATTTCGGATAGATTTAAAAGATTGAAGGCATAGATTTCAACGATTTCCCAAAACTTTTAAAGATTCACCCAAAAAGATCGATTCTTGAATCGATATTGAATCGGACACATGCGGATCGATTCAAAAAATCGGTTCTTGGACCTTTTGGATCGATCTTGACAAAATCGAGCTGAAAATCTTTCAAAAATGCATTAGAGGGGTAAAGAAATGATTCTCAGAAATATAATATAGCAAAGAAGCGATTCAAAAATCGATTTCTTTCATGGTCAAATGTTAGAAATGACATATTTTGAAGTTCGAATAAAAATTCTGGAACGTATGTTTAGAGTCTCTTTTACGAGTGCATAAATTCTGTATGTGCGGTCGACAGTAAAGCAGACTGTCAATCTTCTGCAAAATATCTCAAAAGACGAACAAAAAGAAATTACTTATTACAAAATGTCGCACGGTTCGTTGGGGAAAATCGTGAAACGTCAAGTTCTGTCATTCGTCAATGAAGATTCGTTTCTGACTAACGTAAACGTGTCTAGTAGAGTTCTTAAAATGAAATACAATTTAAGAATTTTAAATTTGATTAAAATCAAATTCAAAATCCTATTTAACGTCCAATTCTCAAGTTAATGTATAGAATTCCTGAAAATAAAAACAAGAATCCAACGACCAAATTTGGACAACCACCATAAAATGCTCCTATTGTAATTTGAAGAAAAAAAAATCTGCCCGCTGCGCGGGCACATTCTCATCGCGCGCTTTACGCGCGGCTCGCTTCGCTCGCAAGTTTGAGCGCGCCTAGGGCGCGCGACTGTTGGATCTCGCGCTTCGCGCTCGATCATATATTTATCTCGCGCTTCGCGCTCGATTATGTACTCACCTCGCGCTACGCGCTCGGGCGTATTTACATCGCGCTTTACGCTCGGCTCCTCTAGATTTTTGAACTTCGTGTTCGACTTCGATGAAAAGAAACAGTTTGTTTGCAAATATTATAAAATTATCAAAACCTCTACATATTAAGTGATTGTTAAATTTGTTTTTATTTTAGACTGAAAAGGAACTTTATTTACTCAAGGTTCTATCGACCTTAAGGAACACATTCTCATCCAGAAACTCGCGCGTCGCGCTCGATATTTGATTTGAAAATCATTTGAACCGTATGATAGAAACAAAAAAGTTTGAGCGCACTTACGGCGTGCGATTTGGTAAATACACTGAGCGCGCACTTTGTGCTTCGTGTTATATGTTCTTCATATACAAATTACTAAATTTGTATTTGATTTTAAATGAAAAGTAATGATATAATTCAGGCGACAAATTTTATTAGTTAACATTTTATTTTAGCTTGTGCCGTTTATCAAAAAAGTTAATTTTTTCATTTTGAATATATTCTTACCACAAAAATTGATTACGGGTTTGTAAGTCTTTTTTGAATGCACAATTTTTGTTCATTTATATGTTTTCGTACCTTGCATTGTTTTTTCAAAAATTTTATTTTTTTTACTGTCAATGTTATTTTCACGAATAAAACAAAAACCACGCATCCTATCGAAACATGAGTCAGAATAAATTTGTACCTCTTCCTTGGATGAACAAATTTTGTTTCGGTCATTTTTTCGTAGCTGGTAATATTCGTCTGAAAATTTTATTTTTCTATTTTCAATGCTGTTTTTTACGAATAAAACAAAAACTACGCGTCATATCAAAAAGTGAATGATAAGAAATTTGTAGATCTTTTTTAGGTGCACAATTTTGGTGAGATGATCTTTTCTGGTATCTTGCATAGTTTGACAGCAAAATGGCTTTTTTGATTTTTCATTAATTTTTTGTGCGGTCAAAATTTGAATTTTTTATTTTTCAAAAAATTCAAAAAGTTGTTATGAAAATATTATAGGGTGTTCAGGAATCAACGTTTTTCTCCTCTTGACTTTTTTTCATATCGTGCGTTTTTCGGCTTAAAATGTTCATTTTCGTTTGTTTTTTGGAATTTTGAAAATGCTATAACTCCAGTAATTTTTTTTTTTTATCACAAAAAGTCATAAAAATATTTTGTTCGTCATTTTGCGTACTACTAACAACCGTACATAGAATTTTCAAATCTTCAAAAAAAGTGGTCTCAAAAATTTTCAAAATGTGCTCACTTTTTGGATTTTCATCCAAAATAGCTGGTTAACGAACTCGTTCTCTATTTTTCGGCCATAAAAAAGTGTGCCAAAGCTCAATCAAATCTGATCATTTTTTCGAAAGTTATCGTGGCTACAGACAGACAGAGAGACAGACAGACAGACAGACTGACAGACAGACAGACAGACTACAGACAGACAGACACCTTCGTAAAAATCGTTTTTTCTGACTCAGGAGGTCTCAAAACGTGGAGATTTGATGAAAACCGACTATGTCAAATTTTACATAAAACCAATACCTTCTCATTAGAATGAGAATATAAAAATTTCCTAAAAAAAAAAGAATTTCCTTTTTCCTTGGACAAAAAATAACAAAAAAAATAAAAAATTTGGTTGGTTCGTTGCCTTCTCTTTTTTCTTTCCTCTTTTTTATTTTTTGTACAAAAAAAAAAGGAAATTCTTTTTCTTTTAGGAAATTTTTTTTTCTTTCAAATTACAATAGGAGCATTTTATGGTGGTTGTCCAAAATTTGGTCGTTGGATTCTTGTTTTTATTTTCAGGAATTCTATACATTAAAATAAAATAGCTCTAAAAACTGTTATGCTATACAATTTACGTTTCTAGAGTTAACAAAACCAATTTTTCATTTATAGTTGGAGAAAGAGGTATTAAACTAAAAAAAAAAAAGAATTTATGTGGACAAATTTGCAACACATATCAAGTTGTGCCAGACTTGACACTCTTTCCCCAATTCTTTTTGGTTCAAAATTCATTTGTTTTTGTTGAAATTTCTGCTATTTGTTCCAAAATTTAATTATTTGAAAAAAATTAAACAATTTGGATGAAAAGTCTTCTTTTTTGGTCAAAACTTTAACTTCTTTCTGAAAATTCATTTTCTTGTTTGAAGGTGGAACTACTTCGTTGAAAATTCGTCTTTTTATCGAAAATTAATTTCCTTTGCTGAAAATTCAAGTATTCCATTTTTGGCTAAAAATTGATATTTTTGGTTGTAAACTCAACAGTTGCATTTCTCGTTGAGAATTCATCTTTTTTGGTTGAAAATCCAACTACTTGGTTTAAAGTTGAACTGTATTATTAAAAAATTTTTTGTTGGTTGAGGTTTGAAAATTCGTTTGTAATACATTAATTTTTTTTAATGCAAATTTAACTTTTTAATATTTGGTTGAACATTGATCGCTTTTAGTGCAAAATTGAACGATTTGCTCGAAAATTAATGTATTTTGTTGGAAATTCGTCTGTTTTGGTAGAAAACTGGTTTGAAATAGAATAACTTGGTTGCGAAAGACTTCGTTAAAAATTCATGTCTTTGGAAGAAAAATGAACTATTTTGAATAAAAGACATCTTTTTTGGTTAAAAATTCAACTACTTTATTAAAAATTTATTTTGTTGTTTGAATGTTGAACTACTTCGTAAAAAATTCGTTTTTTCTATTGAAAATTAATTTTCTCAACTGAAAATTCAACTATTCCATTTTTGGCTAGAAATTGATAGTTTTTAATAAAAAATTCAACTGCTCCTTTTTTCGTTGAGAATTCATATTTTTTGGTTATAAATCAAACTCTTTGGTTTAAAGTTCAACTATAATAATTAAATTATTTGTATTGGTTTTGGATTGAAACATCTTTTTTTTGGTTAAAAATTAATTGTAAAAAATTGCAAATTCAAATATTCCATTTTTGGTCGAATATTGATCGCTTTTAGTGCAAAATTTAACTATTTGATGGAAAATTAATGTATTTTCTGGAAAATTTTTCGTTTTTAGTAAAAAATTGGTTTGAAATTAAATAACTTGGTTGTGAACTACTTTTTCAAAAAATTTATCTCTTCGATTGAAAAGTTGACTTTTTTTTTTAATTCGTCTTTTTGGCAGAAAATTCATCTTCTGTTTGTAAAATTAAACTAATTGTTCGAAAGTTGATCTTATTGGTTTTTTTTGTTTGGTTGAAAATGAATTTTTTAAACTGAAAATTTAACTAGTCCATTTTTGGTTAAAAATTGATCGTTTGTAGTTGAAAATTAAACTACTTGAATGAAAATCAACTTTTTTTACTTGAAAATTCAACAATTTAGTTGAAATTTTTTTTCTATTCACTAAAAAGTCTTTCTTGATAGAAACTTCAACTCTTCTTGAAAATTCGTCTTTTTTGTTGAATTCAACTATTACATTTTTGGTACTAAATTAACCTTTTTTGTTAAAGATTCTTCAGTTTGGGTAAAAATTAATATCTTCGCTTGAAAATGAAAATATCATGTTGAACATTCTTTTCAGAATTAATTTTTTGAATTGAAAACATTACTTTTCTATTTTCAGTTTAAATTTTATCTTTTATATTTGAAAATTTCACCATTTAATTGAAAATTCAACTATTTTGACGAAAATACGTCACCTTTGCTTACAAGTTTAACTAATTATTTATGAACACAACTGTTTGGTTTATACTTAATAACTGTTTTGTTGAGAATTCATCTATTTGGTTGAAAATTTAATTATTTTGTCGAGAATTCAACTATTTTGTTAGAGAGTGATTTTTTTGGTGGAAAATTTAACTTTTTTCTTCAAAATTCGTCCTATTGGATAGGATATTATTATTATTTTTGGATTAAAAAATTATTTTTCCGGTAAAAAATTTCTTGGTTGTAATGTTATCATTCTTTGTTAAAAATTCATCTGTCTTCTAAAAAAATCGTCTTCTTGGCTTAAAGGTTCAACTATTCGGCTGAAAATTTAACTGTTTTTGGTTGAAGATTAATCATTTTTGTTTAAAAATGTGACCACTTGATTGAAAAATCATCTTTGTAGGTTAAAACTACAACTATTTGGTTAACAATTGAATTATTTTCTTGAAAATTCTGTTTTTTCTATTGAAAATGAATTTTTTGAACTGAAAATTTGTTAGTTAATTTTTCAACCAAAGAAATGAATTTTCAACTAAAAGTATGAGTTTTCAACCAGACAACCTAAATAGCTGAACCTTCTCCTGGAATTTTTTACCAAAAAAGATGGATTTTCAATCCAAAAATAAAATTTTTCAATAAAAATGTTTGCTATTTTTCAACGAACTAGTTTAAAATTCTACCAAAATAGTTCAATTCTTAACAAAAACATGAATTTTTAACCAAAATAGATGAATCTTCAACGAAAAATATAAAAGTTGATATTAATTCTACCAAAAAAGATTGTAATTTTAAATCAAATACAGTTTAATTCAACCAAAGAATTCTCAGTCAAATCAGATTAATTTTGTACTAAAAAGAAGTTGAATTTTCAACAAAAATAAATTAGATTTTTCACGGAAAAATTTATATTTTAAAAAGAAAATTCCGAATTGTTAATTAAGAAAGAACAAAAATTTCTAATAAATTGTTGAATTTTCAAGCCAAAAAGAAGAATTTTCTACAAAACAGTTACATTTTCAAACCGAGAATATGAATTTTTAAAAGGAAAGTTACTATTCAAACAAATAGTTGAGCTTTCTAGCAATAGTGGAATTTTTAACAAAATACATGCATTTTTAACCAACATAGATGAATTCTCAACAAAAAATATAATAGTTGGTATTATTTCAACCATAAAAGATTTTAATTTGAAATCAAAGACAGTTGAATTTAACCAAAAAGACGAATTTTCAACAAAATAGCTTATTACTTGACCAAATCAGGCTAATTTTCTATCAAAATAGTTGAATTTACATCAACGAAAAAATTGACTTTTCTACAAAAAGATATAAATTTTTGAACGAAAAAGCCAAATTTTTAACTAAAAAATAAATCCAATAAATTGTTGAATTTAGAAGCAAAATAGATGAATTTTTAATAAAAAAGTTACTTTTTACTAAATAGTTGAACTTTCTACCAAAATAGTGGAATTTTTGACAAAACACATGCATTTTCAACCAAATTAGATGAATTATCAACCAAAATAAGTAAATTCTGAACGAAAAATGTAATAGTTGGTATTATTTCACTCAAAAAAGATTTTAATTTAAAATTAATCACAGTTGAATCGTTCTTTTTTTTCATTTCTGTTCCTATTTACTTTAATTTTATATAAGAATACCCCAAGCGTCATTACCGTACGGCGTCCCAACCTCGGTTTGCACAATGATAAACTCATTTTCTCCTTTTTTTTAGACAGTAACCTGAAAAACGCTTAGCGTATCAAACTGTAAACTTTAGATGAACATAAATTTAATGTATGCACATTTTTTAAGTCAAATAAATGATATTGTAAAAACCTTAAAGTCTGTCCATCGATTTTTGTCATTTCAGACGTCATTACCGTACGTCTTTCTTTTTGTAGTACAATATTGTAGTTACCGTTGAGTAATAAATACAGAAATATTAAGCGTATGGTTTGATACAAGATACTATAAAATTGAGCTTAACATTTGAACTCTTTTTTTTTGTGAATCTGCGATAGTAAAACTGAAAAGTGCATTTTGACAACAGAAACGTAATTCCCGTACGTGCGTTGAAAACCAGTTACGGAGTAGAAAAAAATTATAAAAACCATTCCGTTACTTGCTGAATGGTGTTTCTTCCGTAATTAGGTGACTTTTTATGATTAAAATCTGTTATTTTTTTTTAAATATTAAAAAAGGCTAAACTTCATCATTTTTCTCGCATCATTACCGTACGGTACAATAGAAGAGCGTACGACTGCTTATATGCGCGTGCGCTTGGATCAGGTGGGCCGGTTTGTTTACTGTTTCCTAACCTCTATTTATAAATATACAGATCTCAAGAAGTGAGCTAAATAAGTCAATTGGAAGGAAAGAAATGTGTTGGAAATTATATTACAGCACAGGTAGGTAGATTTTTTATTACAGCTAAAAGGTGCTGCGATTCTAATATACAAATTTTAGAAAATGAGTAATTTAATATAGTTTTCCTTACACCTGTTGAATTTTCATGAGTTCATATTTTCAATTTTGATAAAAATGGAAGCATAATTTATTACTCAATTACTTAGTTAGTTTATGACATGATGTAATAAATAGATTTTAATACATTTGAAAGACTGCCTAAGAAATCATGTAAGTAGTTCCAGTGAATGTTTTAAATCTGTAATTGTACATTCATACAGTCACGTTGTTCCCACTTTTGTAATTTAAAACGTATTTATTGAAATAAAAAATAATAGTAAAAATTATACTTTTAATTTATTACGTCACCTTACTTATATTCAAAAAAATTATCTACAATAGTTGAATATTTCGTTTTTCCTAAATGGCAAGTGTTCCATTATTTACTTTTGTACTTTTTGAAAGCTCACGGTCTCTTTCATCAATCTCCTAACCTCAAATCCACTTTTCGTATTTCATGTACGAATTTCATTATTATTTCTTATTTTCATAACTGTCCCTTTCGAATTACAAATCTTTAGATGTGATAAGATCAATTTCCGTTATAACATATACAATTCCTAATAATAATTGCCACTGTAGGTGCTAAAATTGGCCTACAATTTGACAATTACCCATATATTAATCGGTAATGAGTTTTCGGTTTATTAATTTTTTTTTTTACTTTTAGAAAGACGCTTTCAGAGAAAAAACTAAGAGTACGAAATGTTGCAGGTAATCGGCCAAGCAGGGTAAACGCGAGGTGGGTACTCCAAACTCAGGTAAACTTTCCGTGATGAATCGCAGATATCTACGGCAGACTCCGCTAGAGAAAGCACGTTATAGGCCTGCAGCCACGCAAAGTTTACCTCAGTTTATGTAATCAGTTGACTCTTACCCTGCTTATATTTTCTCCAAAAGGTGATAGAAAATTCTCATATTTTGCAAAATGACGCGGAATAATCTCAAGATTAACATATTTCAAGGGCATTAAAAATCTTGGATTTCAGTCATTGCATATTCCTCCTTAAGCGAGTTTTGAGTCAATATCGCGAATTACGTGTGCAATTTAAAATTCCAGGAATGATTTTACGCAAAGTGTGATTTGTATTTGACGAGGGCAGAATCTGCATGCGAGTTAGGTATTTTTCATGCGTGGAGTAATTCCACGAGCAATTTCCGGCGCGTTCGTTTAAAAATGGATAAATGTTTAAAGGACCTTAATACTTCCCAATGACCTCCTAATGACAACGCAACGCAAGGGTAGAGACGCAAGGTAATCGCAGGTAAAACTACTTCATTTACTACAGCGCTGTAGCGTGGCTCGAATAGCTCCCTCTCGTGGAGATCGTGCACGTAATCGCCATCGTTAAACGAAATACACCGTACTCGGGTAAATAACAAATTTATGCTTTCCTGAAATTCGTTACCGTCCTCGGTGATCTCTGCAGAGTTTAAAGCGACTCTTTAAGTCTTTAGTCTTTACTGGATGTCCGTTGATGTTTTCCGCTTTGCCGCGCCACGTCCTTCTACTCTTCACGTGATACTGAAGAAAATTGTTCACCTTTTCACCCAATTAAACTATTTGCAGCTTTTCAGATTTGAGAAAATAGGAAGCAATACAGCAATTTAGAGTTAATAGTTCCTTCTAAAGGTAGTTAGGGTGCTAGATGAAATACATGCCAGGCCACTTTTTTTCCTTAATTGAGCTATTTCAATAGTTTTTGTTTCTATTATTATACCATTAAACCATATCCCTTTCGGGGTAAACTCTAACTCATTCGGTTCTAGTCCAGTTATGCCACTGATAAGGATTGAGGAGGTATTCATAAGAAAAGGAGAAGAATGTATAGGGGAGCAGATGAAATACGAAAATTTCCCTGATTGACAATGTTGCTTATAGTTACTGTTACTTTGATTTTTGAATTTTACAATATTGTACTTTTAAATTCAATACGGATGCGAAGTACTATGGACGTATTCACTATGGGTGTATTTATTTGTGCTGATTTTATGAGCATTTTGCTTCCTCATAAGTATCAAATAAATTTGCTTCCTCATAGATGTAGGTTTTCCCTAACAAAAGAAAAAATATTCTAACACTATCCTGGTGCTCTTTTTGTCCAATGTGTAAAGGTCTTTCAGTTTGTCCAATATAACATTTGCCACAACGTTAGTTTCTTCTAAGATTTCTAATTGGTCTTTGCCTAATTTTATAATTTGATCAAGTTTAGAATTAATACTAAAGGTGGTGCCAATTTTATAAGTTTTTAAAAGTCTTTTTATATTTTCATAAATTTTACCATAGTATGGAATAGTGATATAGCTTTTAGGATCAAATCCTTTTTTTTGTAGTGTTATTAGAGTTATTAATTCCGTTTTTGTTATTGAGTTCTTTTAATCTATTATCAATTTGTTTATCAATAATACTCAATGGAAAGTTATTCAAGGAAAGATAATGTTTTACTATTTTTAAGTTATCATTATGAAATTTATTGTCAAAAAGTAGAATAGCTGAATTAACTAAGTTCTTTATAATAGCTATTTTTTGTTGGAAAGGATGTTTCGATAGAAAATTAAGTAAGCGACCAGAATATGTTGATTTGTGAAACCAATCAGTAGAGATGGTACCATTATCATTTTTGATAATGCTGATATTAAGAGTGTTAATACTATTATTATTTTCTATTTCATGTGTAAATTGTAATCTTTCATGAATTGAGTTAAAAGTTTTTATAGTAACTTCAATTTTGTCTTCAGGAATAATAAAAAAAGTGTCATTTACATAACGAAAGTAGGAAAGGATTTAAAAGTCTAGTTTATTGAAAATCTTAGATTCTAAGTCTTGCATTACCATGTCAGCTAAATTGTTTGAAATAGGAGAACCCATGAAAGTTCCAAAAGTTTGTCTATAGTAAATATTATTAAATTGAAAATCAGTGTTATCCATTAGGAATTTCATTCCTTCTTTGAATTTATTCAAAGGTAAGGCAGTAACTTTCTTAATATAAGATCATCTTCTTTCAATACTATTAAGAACCAAATCTACAGGAACGTTAGTAAAGAGAGAAGTTACATCAAGAGAGATCATAATGTAATCAGAAGAAATAATGATTTTATCCAGTTTTTGTTTCAAATCAATAGCATTTTTAAAAAAAGATTTAGGTTTAGGAAAGCAGAGTTTAAACTATTATTAAATACCCTAACCATAGTATATGTGGGAGAATTAATGCTAACAATAGGTCTCAAAGGAACCTCATTTTGATGAATTTCAGGAAGTCCATAAATTCTGGCCAGATTAGTATTTTCTGTAATAAGATCATGTCTCTCTATGTTAGAGCCTAAAAACCTTTTAGTTTCGATTTGTTAATTTTATTAAAAGTTTTATTTTGTATAGATTTTATGGGCTTACAATAATTTTTTTCATAAGTTGTGTTATCATTTAACATCAATTCAATTTTGTTATAGTAATTTTTGTTTATCAAGGATAACAGTAACATTACCTTTATCAGCACGTGTCATAAAAAGATCTTTATGTCCTTTGAGAAAGGTTTTACTTACAGAAATATTTTTAGGAATAATTCTAGCTGAATCAGAAATTATGCTAGGTTTTCTTACATATTGAATGGATAGAGGAAGAATTTTATTTCTTAATTCTGCTTGCAATTTATCTGGAATTTCATCAATGCTAGTCGGAAATTTCTGGATTGTTCGAGTGAAATTGTTTATGTCAATTAATCTGTAAATCAAGGTTATTAGAATTTTTGATGTGTAAAATATTCTGTAGTTTTTCTCAAGAAATTTATGTGTCAAATTAGGTTTACGATTGAAAGCATTTTGATATTCAATAATATTATAATAGTCATCATTATCTAGTGGAGAAAAAAGAAAATGCTTTACTCATTCTGAAAAGCACTATCGGAAAAAATGTCGGAAATTTGCAATTATTATTTTATAATGTCTTAAATCGAACTTTCGTGGGAACATGGTAAAATATGGTGCTTTCGCGCCATGACATGACGTGCCACTCCGCGTTTCAAGCGTGCCGTCAAAGCAGAGGGCGGTAATTATGCATTTTACCAAACATCACACTTACTTCGGGCAATTTCGCGACAGGCATCAATTTACCGGCGACACGCTAACACGTGTACTTTTTACCACGAATTTCAAACGTGTCGTGAATCAGGCTCGTGTTCGACCTATGCAAATTTCCTCTCTCATCTCCGACCTTTGCGATATATATTCAATGTCGTGCATGGGCATCTCCTCATTTCTTATTGGTCCACAACTCTTACACCTTTTCTAATTATTTTGTTATTAAAAACAGCAACAAACATTGTCAGTATATTTCACGACTTTAATGGCAAGATTTTTTAGTCACGTGCTGCTCGGTCTAAAATATTATATATGGTTATAATTAACTCACATGTAATTACCATTCAAAGATGTTAATGTCCGAGTTTTTTTAATTTTTAATTAATACAGATTTTAATGTTGAAAAGATTACTTCGGAAAAATAATGTTTGAAGAAGAAGGAAAAATCTGCTTCGGGCAGGATTTGAACCAGGAAGGCACTATCCGTGAGTCGAGCGTTAACCAATTGCACCCTGGAGACCTCAGAAGATCCTTTCTTGTTCTTCATAGCTACCTTTTTACAAGGGAATACTAATACGTATTCCTCCACTGCGATAAATGTACCATTTTTATCAACGTGGGTTTGATCTAATTAATATTCGAAAGATGTTATTATCATTTAAAGATGTTAACCCGAGAGTTTTTATATCTTTAATCAATACAAACTTCGATGTTAAGCCGATCACTTCGGACAAATGATTTTTGAGGAACAAGAAAAAATCAGCCTCGGCCCGGATTTGAACCTTGAAGAACACCACTGAACATGGTCCTTTCTTATTCTCCATAGAAAACCTCTCAAAACGTAAAAAGGTAAAAAAAAAAAAAGAAGTGAAAAGATAGCTATGTAGAACAAGAAAGGATCTGCTGACGCCTTCTTGTTCTTCTAACAATATTTGTCCGAAGTAATGGTTTTGACATCAACATTTTTATTGATAAATAACTTTAGGTTTATTAAATTTTATTTGGATTCATACTCCTCTCAGTAATAGCTGATTAAGAAACTTTTAATATGCCAAAGTAAAGATTTTAATTAATTTTTTTTTGCCAAATTGGTTTTTCATTCATTTTTTTATTCAACTATTATATTTATTTAATACAAGCAAAAATATTTATTTTCAACTATCTTTTCATATAAAAAATGGCTTTTTTCTACCTTCCTCACTTTTATTTCAAAAAAGTTTTTCAATAGAAAATTCTCATTCTTCTTCATTCAACTGAAAATTTATATTTTTGTTATTATTATTAGCATATCAGATAAAA
The DNA here is from genome assembly GCA_932195095.1 of Andricus curvator. NCBI lineage: Eukaryota > Metazoa > Arthropoda > Insecta > Hymenoptera > Cynipidae > Andricus > Andricus curvator. Next base: position 173,063 of record CAKNYM010051823.1, on the reverse strand, counting down.
TCAAAATCTATAAAAAAAGTGTAATAGAATATAAATAAAAGACATTTTCCATAATTATTATAATATTCATATTTTGATGTTAGAATAATGAGCGATGTTTCTTAACAAAAGAATGCATAAAGAATCAGAATTTTTCATGGGTGTCGAAATACTGACTTACTCTTAAAATATTGGCTTTGGAAGTAAATTAAATGAAAAAAGTTGTTCGACCAAATAAAATCCATTTTGTTATCAAACATTTTTTTGATGGAACGCGTAGTTTTTGTCTTATTCATAAAATAAACATTAAAAATAAATATAGAAAATTAGAACAAACGACAAAAGCTACAAAAAAAGATGAATGACAAAAATTCTGCACCCAAAAAAGATCCACAAATTTTTTATTAATCACTTTTTGATAGGTTGCGTAATTTTTGTTTTAATCGTAAAAAATAACATTAAAAAATGTTCAAAAAATTGTCAAAAGCGACACAAGGTAAAAAGAAAAAATTAACAGACAAGAGTTGTTAACCCAAAAAAGATGTAAAAATTTTGTATTAATTATGTCTTGGTAGGATGCGTATTTTTTGTTTGAATCGTAAAAAAAAAATGAAAATGAATAAATACATTTTTTGGAAAAACGACACAAGGTTCAATAAAATGTTAATTAACAAAATCGGCAATTTTTTTAACGCTGTTTTTCTCGATAGCTGAAAAGCGCATCTTACTACTTCAGCATATAACATGTTTGATAATTACTTATTCCTGGGATAAATATAAATAATAATATAATATAAAAAATATATAATATAATGTTTATAAAATAATAATATAATAGAAAATTCAGTTAATCTGGAACCTTGTATTTCTTAATATTTATATAGTATGCACAATGATCCGAATAATAAAATATGATGTCATAATATAAAATAAATATAATAATGTAATAATAAAAAATTGTATTGTGTTTATACTCGCAGTTAAGATAGTGTGTGGTTTAATAATGTAAATTTTGTTAGTAAGTAGTCACAGTTATGAATACATGCAAACGGGAGCGGAACTTCTAATAATAATTTTTCTGTATTGGGATTCGAACCCGCGACGTCCACGAGCATGGCTCTGAGGATTGTTATACTGACCCAAGCTCCTTGCCAAATGAGCTACGTCAGCTCTTAAAACATATTATAATTTTCTCTTCTCATTATGCGAATATTCATACTATAGATTATTTTTATTATGTTTCTTAAACTTTAAAGTCATTTACAATTTCGTATGCAAAATTGAATCATAGTTCTACAGTTAACGTATTTTAAATAAAAGTTCTCTCAAATAAAATAATTACTCTAATTTCTACAATTTATGTATCTTCATGAGATCAAACAATTATTTATGGCTGACCTTAATTTTTAAATAGTATTTTAAACAAATTATTATTATTATTATTTTGAAGAGTCATTAAGTCTTTTGAAAATTTTTGTTCGGTTAGCTGAATTTTTAAATGGATTGCAGTTAGTGGTTTTTCCACCTGTATTTCCAGTTGATTGGTAATTAAATAACATTAATATAAAGGTTTTATGTTTTATGGATACTTAAGTTCCACAAAAATTGAAATTCAAAGAAAATAATCTTTAACGTTTCTTTAATGCAAGATATAACATGAAAATACAATTACAATACAATACAATATGGTTCTTACGTTTTTTCAAAAAAAGAGTAAGCCGATTTTATGGCAAAATATTCTCTCTAATTTAAACCAAATTTGTGGCGTCGAAACTTTTTTTAATTAAAAGGTAACTCGCGATTTAATTAAAAATTCCTGCACGATAATTAGATTGAATTTTCCGTAGGTTAGCATACAATGTAAAATTTTTTTTTTGTATCAAGAGAAAATAAATGCTGTCGGAAATCGTTGAACAATGCCTTGAACATAACCCTTTAAGACTTTGAGAGTTGTTCAAATTAAAAATAATATAAAAAACATTATCCCTTTTTTCTGCTTCATTCAATTAAAAAGTTATGGCTGTAAAAATCACATTGAAAAAGAAGTTGACTTTTATAAACAATTCACAAAACAAGGTGATGGCAAAACTTTATCTTCAAAATTCCCTGATTTTTCCTCGACCAATTTTTCATTTTTTCTATACATTAATATTTTTGAAAAAACATTTTAATCTTGTAATACTTTTAACTTTGAATTTTTGTAAACGGAATAAAACAATTTCAGAATAAAATTTAAAATTGTAAAATTTATTAAATTAGTTGAGCCAAAAAGATGAGTTTTTAACCAAATGGTCAAAGTTTTTATGAAAAAAGATTGAACTTCTACCAAACCAGTTGCATTTTCAACCAAATAGTTCAATTTTCAAGCCAAAAACACGAAGTTTTTAGAAGACAGTTGAATTTTCAATCTGAAAAGATTAATTTAAAAAAAATGAATTTTCTACAAAATAGATGAATTTCCAATTACAGAGTCAAATTTTCAACAAATTAATTGAATTTTCAACCTAAAAGTCGAATTTTCAAACAAAAAATATTAATATTTAACTAAAAAAAGTGGCACTCTCAAACATTAAGTTGAATTTTCAAGAAAAAGAATTAATTTTTAATCAAAGAGTTGAATTTTCAACCGAAAATGGAATAGTTAAATTCCCAGGTGAAAAAATTAATGAAAATGAATATTCCACCAAATAGTTCAATTTTTTAAACGAAAAGGCGTATTTTCAACAAAACAGAATTTTCAACCGAAAAGCACTTTTTAACAAAGAAGCTAAATTTTCAACAAAACGCTATCTTAATTTAACAATTTCTAACCAAATAGTTAAATTTTCAACCTACAAAGAGGAATTTTCAACTAAATGGTCGAACTTATTAATACAAAAAAAGATTAATCTTTTACCAAAACCAGTTGCAAACCGAAAAGTTTAATTTAAAAAAAAATGAATTCTTAACAAAGAATGTATAAGTTGATATTTCAAAACAAAAATTAATTTTTAACAAAAAAGAAACGTTTTCAACCAAAGAGTCACATTTTCCACAAAATAATGAAATTTGCAATCAAATAGTCGAATTTTCAAACAAAAAATATCAAAATTCAACTAAAAAAAGTTGCACTGTCAACCATATAGTTGAATTTTCAACCAAAAAAATAAATTTTTAATCGAAGAGTTTTATTTCCAACCAAAAATGAAATAGTTCAATTTTCAGGTGACAAAATTTATTCTCAAAAAAAAAAAAATGAATATTCCACAAAATAGTTCAATTTTCAACCTAAAAA
>CAKNYM010051823.1:137094-169800 GCA_932195095.1 Andricus curvator | reverse complement strand
AAAAAAAATGAATATTCCACAAAATAGTTCAATTTTCAACCTAAAAAGGCAAATTTTCAACGAAACAGTTGAATTTTTAACCCAAAAGTTTGACTTTTTAACAAAATATATAAGTTATCATCAAAATATTTCAATAATTTAACAATTTTTAACTAAATGGTTGAATTTTCAACATACAAAAAGGAATTTTTAACCAAATGGTCAAATTTTTAATACAAAAAAAGTTTAAACTTCTACCAAAACGAGTTGCAACCCAAAAAGTTCAATTTTCAAGAAAACATGAATTCTCAACAAAGAATGCATTAGTTGATATTTCAACAAAAAATCAATTTTCAACAAAAAAGTTAAATTTTCAAGGAAAGAGTCAAATTTTCTACAAAATAATGAAATTTTCCAACAAATAGTCAAATTAAAAAAAAATATTAAAATTCAACCAAAAAAAGTTGCAGCTTTTAATGAAACAAGATTAAACGCCAACCAAATACTGTTTAATTTTTAACAGAAAGATTAATTTTCAACAAAAATTGTAATAGATGATATTTCAGTAAAAAAAAAAATTCACAAAATAGTTCAATTTTTAACATGAAAATATTTTCATCAAAACAGAACTTTTAACCAAAAAGTTTTAGTTTTTAACAAAATAGTTAAATTTTCAACAAAGCAGTTGAATAATTAACCAATTTGTTGAATTTTTAACGAAAAGATTAAACTTCAACCAACAACAGTTGCATGTTCAGCAGTTGAATTTTCAATATAAAAAGAGACATTTTAACAAAATGCTTGAATTTTCAAAAAAGTACTTAAATTTTCAAGAAAACAGTCCCATTTTTAACCGAAGATTTTTAACCTACAAAGATGAATTTTTAACCAAACTGTTGAATTTTCAACCAAATGGTCATATTTTTAATAAAAAAAGATTGAACTTCTATCAGAACCAGTTGTATTTTTATCCAAATAGTCAAATTTTCAATCCAAAAAGATGAATTTTTTAGAAGACAGTTAAATTTCGAACCCGAAAAGTTTAGTTTCAAAAAAAGATGAATTCTCAACAAAAAGTGTAATAGTAGATGTTTCAACAACAGAAAAATTTATTTAAAACAAAATAGTTAAAGTTTCAATTAAAGACTCAAGTTTTTAACAAAATAATTAAATTTTCAAACAAATGGTCGAATTTTTCAAGTAAAAAAGATTAAATCCCAACCAAAAACAGTTGTATCTGCAACCAAATAATTGAATTTTTCAAAAGACATTTGAATTTTCAATCCAAAAGAAAGTCTTTTCTATCCAAATGGCAGAATTTTCTCTCCAAAAAGATGAATACTCCACAAAGCAGTTGAATTTTCGATTAAAAAAGACAAATTTTCGACAATATACTTCAATTTTCAACAAAATAATTAAGTTTTGCAGAAAATAGTTGAATTTCTAACCAAATACTTTAATTTTCTACCTGAAAAGTAATTTTTGATCAAAAAGTTGCATTTAAAAACAAATATTTTAACTCTAAAGCAAACCTACTAAGATGAATTTTGATCCAAATATTGTCCAATTTTTAATCAAAAAGATTAAACTTTAACCAAAAACAGTTTAAATTTCAACAAAAAATATAAAAGTTGAAATTTCAGTCAAAAGAAAACTATAATTTTCAAAAGAATTCTTAATTTTTCAAACAAAAAGTTGAACTTTCAAGAAAACAATTAAATTTTCAACCAACAATGGAATAGTTAAATTTTCATTTGAAAAAATGTGATTTTTTAGTAAAAGAAACAAAATATTGAAAAAATAGTTACATTTTCAACCCCACAATCTGAATTTTTAACAATAATACCAACTTTACTAAATTTAAAAAAAATTTATCAAAATAGTTGAATTTCCAACACAAAAAGACGAATATTCAACGAAGCAGTTGAATATTCAACAAAAAGGTTTATTTCTTAACAAAATTCTTGAATTTTCAATTAAATAAGCACATTTTCAACTAAAAATGGAATAGCTAAATTTTCAGTTGAAAACAATCAATTTCCGACTGAGACAAACAAATATTTTTTTAAATAGTTGAATTTTCCTTCCCACAGTATGAATTTTTAACAATAAGTTCATTTTCTACCGAAATAGATGAATTTCCAACCCAGAAAGGCGAATATTCAACGAAACTGTTGAATATTCAACAAAAAGGTTGACTTTTTAACCAAGTTTTTTAATTTTCAACTAAATAAGCACATTTTCAACTAAAAATATAATCTTCAGGAGAATGCTGCAAAAAAAATACAAAGGTAATAAATTACTGACAAGAACCCCGATTTCGTAACAATGTCGCGAGTTGCCTGAAAATAGCCTTGTTACTAAATCGTGGGAATTGAAACGTAAACAGTCTGGGCCGCCTTAACCGTTTCCAGTTGGAATATATAATATTGCGCAATATACTCGACTGAGTACTCGCGCACTGCGTCCCATCCGTGGCGAGAGTCGCAACCGTCTCTCTCCCTGCGCGCTGAGCAACTGAGTGTGCCAGAAATTCTAGGAATTACTAAACTGGGGGTTACTAAATCGGGGTCCGAGTGTATATCAGTGTGGTCCAAATATTTATTTTCATAATTCCCTAATTTTTTTCTGACCATTTTTTCATTTTTCCTGACTATTATTATTCATAGACCGAAATCTCAATCTCGTAACATTTTGAGCATATTATCTTTTATGAACAGAATAAAAGAATTATAAATTGAAATTACGGAATTTATCAGCCCTGATAGTTATTTCAAGAGCCGCTTATAGAAACTCCCTGACTTATGCTAGATTTTTTTTTAATCCCTGATTTTTCCTTAATATGGCGCACCAAAATCTATCGCTCAATTTAAAGAATAATATAAGCGATTTTGTTGCAGAAACATATAGACCATATATTTCGATATCTTCGTTTTACTCCATATATAGCCCAAGATTATATTGGAATTGATTAAAAACGATAATTTTAGGTTTTACCAAAAAGTGCACTTGTGTCGAGTTACCTGCCATGTCTCCTAATGACAAATAAATTTATAAGTTTACTGCAAAATACTTTACTTTTCGTTGGCTTTGTCCTGTTTTAATGATGACTGCGAAAGATCAAAAAACGAATTGACTATTTATGATAAACATGAAAAAATTACTTAAAATGGTATACTTTTTTCTGGCCAGGACTTAGTACATAAATAGATTCAAAATTTAAGAATTTCAAATTAGATTGAAATTAAATTCAAAATCCCATTTACCGTCCAATACTCATGTTAATGTATAGAATTCCTGAAAATAAAAACAAGAATCCAACGACCAAATTTTGGCAACCACCATAAAATGCTCTCATTGTAAATAAAAAAAATAAAAAATTCTTTCTGGACAAAAATAAAAAAGACGGAAGAAAAATGAGAAGGCAACCAACCAAATCCCCTTCCTTCTCTTTTGAATTTCTCTCTTTATCTCTCCCTTCTCTCTTACGGATTTGGTTGGTTGCCTTTTAATTTTTCTTTCCTCTTTTTTATTTTTGTCCAGAAAGAATTTTTTGTAGAGAAATTTTTTTTTCTATTTACAATGGGAGCATTTTATGGTGATTGCCAAATTCGGTAGTTGGATTCTTGTTTTCATCTTCAGGAATTAAATATATTTAATTAATTTATTTAATTATATATTTATTAATTAAACATTGAATATATTCATTCAGATGTCCTATGCTCTTTCCAAATGCTTCAATCCCTTTCAAATCCGACTGCACCACATTAGGTGCTGTCCCACGTTGCCCACATTAGGAGCCGCAATTAAAAAAATAATCTTCCAATAATTGCATTTAAGTTATGCAATAAGAATTCGCATTCAAATAAATAATTATACATCCGAAATAAATCCTTCTCGAAAAAAAAGAAAATGGCCTCTCGTTCTCGGGTCAGGTCTTGGAGTGGGGAGTCGTGCGTAACCCCTTGGAGGCACGTGAGCGTGCAGCTACATCGTTATTTACCATTTTATTCATTATCTTTTCCGCGGGGTTGCCGGCCTGTTGGGGCACACATGCAAGTTGGTTCACATAGTCAGCAATTTAGTTGTTTGTGTGCCGTAGGTTGTATACGCAATTACACGACGAACACCGTGGAACTTTAATGATGGCGAGGCGAGGTCGCAGAAAAGTGAGACTTGGGGTATAAAGTCAGCAGCGCAAGGTTGCAATATAACGAAATCGATATTTTCAAGGCTCGATTCATCCTTAAAATTGACGGAGATAATAATCATACCCAGTCCGTCGACGGTATTAATTAACATTGTGGATATAATAAAAGACAAGTTTTACGGTGCAATCGAACAGCAATCACGCGGATTAAAAGCTTTCATCTTTCGAATTTAACCTTATGCTATAAGTAATGATAGATTTGTAGAATTAAGAACCCGAATCAAACACAGAAAAAACTGGGGGTTCACTTAAGTTGCAGCTTGAATAAAAGTTGCTATCTTTTAGAACTTAAACTCCAATGAAAGCCTTTGGAAACCCAAAAGGGTTCCTTTGGAACCCAAAATGGTTCCTTTGGAAACCCAAAGGGTTCCTTTGGAAACCCAAAAGGGTTCCTTTGGAGACCCAAAAGGATTCCTTTGGGAACACAAAAGGATTCCTTTGGAAACATTTAAATAGAACACCATGAAGGAGCATTTATCAGATCTCTTTTTTAATTTTTTTCCTGATATTTTAAACCACGCAACCCCCTTTCTTAGGATCTGTAAGTTTTGACCCCTCCCATCAACCCCCTACCTAACTTAATTTTTGCCGAATAAATTTTTTTCGTGAATTTATTTACAGCTCATCAAAAAATACTGTAAGATTTAGGGAAGGAGAGTTGTGTCGAATCTGACTGTTCCTTAAATATTGAGAAACTGGTTCAATTTTCAAACAAGTAGTTGCGAATTTTCAACCATAAAAGATGCATTCACAAAAAATATATAATAGTTGGTATTTTCACTCAGGGAAGATTTTCATTTTTTGATTCAGAAACAGTTGAATTAAACCAAAAAAGAATCAATTTCAACAAAATACTTGAATTGTCAACAAAGAAAGATTTTTCAGTCAATAAAGAAAAAAATGTCATACAAAATGTAGAATTTACCAGCCAAAAAAGATGAATTTTCAACCAAGAATATTAATTTTTTACTACAAAAGATGAATTCTTCAAAATACATACGTTTTGAAACAAAAAGTGGAATTTTAAAGCTAAAGAGACGAGCTTCCTACAAAGCAGTTGAATTTTCAATGAAATAATTACGTTTTCCACAAACAAACAAATTTCATAGTGAAAATGACGAATTCTCAACAAAATACTTAAATTTTTAACCAAATAGTTGCATTTTCAACCCAGAAGATTTTTTTACCTAAAAAGACGAATTGTTATCAAAATACATAAATTTCTAACCAAATAGTTGAATTTTCAACCAAGAAGATATTAACATAAAGATTAATATTGAAAATTATTTTTTTTTTTAAATGGAAATTTAACTGATTATGGTTGAAATTTGATCTTTTCAGTTTAAAAAATCAACTCTTCGGTTGAAAATTTATGTAATTTGTTGGAAATTCTTCTTTTTCTGGTAAAAAAATCTTCTTGGTTGAAAATGCAACTATTTGGTTGAAAATGTGTGTATTTTGTTAAAAAATAGTTAAGAATTCGTCATTTTTAGTAGAAAATTAAATTTAAATAATTTTTTACTCAAAATGACGAATTTTCAACCAAGAAGACTTTTTTACCAAAAAAAGAAGAATTTTCAACAAATTACATAAATTTTCAATCGAATAGTTGATTTTTTAAACTGAAAAGATCAAATTTTAACCATAAGGAAACAGATAAATTTACATTGCAAAAAATAATAATTTTTAATATAAAAAAAACGAATTATCTACAAAATATTTGAATTTTCAAGACAACAAGATGAATTTTCCATACAAGAAAGTTGAATTTCCAACCAAGAAGATTATTTTCTACCAAAAAAGGCAAATTTTTTAATAAACTGCAGAAATTTTTAACTAAATAATTGAATTTTTATTCTACAAAAATCGATTTTAAACCAAAAATGGAATAGTTAAATTTCCACTTGAAAGAACTAATTTTAAACAAAACAAATGTGCCGCATTCTTGGTTAGTCCTGAAAACAAACGAATTATTTTCCATTACATAGATGAATTTTCTTTCTAATTGTGGAATTTCCAAGACAAAAAAAAGAATTTCCTATACAAAAAAGGTGAATTTTCAACCCAAAAATATGAGATTCCAACAAAAAAGTTCATTTTCAACGAAAAGTTAAATTTTCTATTTGAAAAATTAATTTTTACCCCCAAAAAGGGAAACTTAAACAAAGTAGTTCAATTTTCGACCAAAGAGATGAATTTTTTACTGAAATGATGAATCAACCAAAAAAATTAATTTTGAAGAAAGAAGTTTAATTTTCCACGAAGGAGTTGAAGTGTAAACTTAAAAAATATGAATTTTCAGTGAAAAATATAATAGTTGATATTTCAACAAAAAATATATTTATTTTTAATAAAACACGATATGCTTTAACCAAAAAAGACAAATTGCCAGCAAAATAGTTGAATTCACAACCGACACAGATAGATTTCCAACCCGACAGTTGCATTTTCATACAAAAAATTTGATTTTCTACCAAGAAGATGAGTTTTCCATAAAATGCATAATTTTTCAACCTAATACTTGAATTTTCAACCACATTTCTCGAGGGTGAAAATCTCAATTTGACAATGAAATTATTTTCAGCCCACTTTTTCTTCTAGATAATTTTAAAGAGTGTAAAAAAAGCTATTTTTTGAAAAAGAAAAAAAAGTTGTTTAAAGTATGTTTTTTTTTTCTTCAAAAAATCATATTTAATCTTGATTCAAAAAAAAAAAAAAAAACTCATGATGAAAAAACAAGGGTTAAGATAGACTTAAAGTACATGGACAGAGCTTTCTGAAACACTATAATAAAAGTCCAATCGGATAATCATAAAAGAAGTTACACTAACGTGAATATGACATCCGGTTGATTAATTCACCTATTGTTTGGTGAATTTATATAGATCTACTAGAACTATAATTTAGCCAAGTTTCAACCTGACCAAAAAAAAAACAATAATTTTAGGTGTGAACACTTGGCTTATTCTGCCCAATATATACAGTTAGCATAGACCCAATGGAAAAATGTCCAGTGTTCGCGCATTCATATTAAAGTGATAAATCACCGTAAAATTCACGAAATATTATAAATTTTTTAACGACTGCATGCTCATAAACGGTTATTTCTGATCCGAAAAAGCGGTAAAAAATGCATATTGTACCCACATATATTCCTGGTTAGTACTGACCCAATGGAAAAACGTCCTGTGTTCGCGCATTCATGTTAAGGTGACAGATAATCCTAAAATTCACAAAATTATTTATTGTATTAAGTTCAATGTATTGTATTTATTGTTGCAACGTATGGTAAATCACGTCTGTTTATCAAGCAATAGAATTAAGTTTCAAAAAGGTCACAGAAATGAATGGAATTTAAAGTTTCGTATTTCTTAGAACTTTAATAATGATGTGGGGTCATGAGATATTTTTAATCGCAAACATACTGAAAAGATACATGTGACAATATGGGATGGAACCTTTACTCTTTATTTGAATTAAAAATAACAATTCTTGTTCTTGGAATAATAAAAAATCTGAAAAATTTAGTGAATTTTATGATTCTCGGACAATTTAACATAAATACGCGAACACAGGATATTTTTTCATTGGATCTATAATAAGCAGGTATATATGAGGATACAATATGCATTTTTCACCCCTTATTTGAGTCAGAAAAAAGCTTTTTTCAGCTTGTATTAGTGAAAAATATCGAATATTTTTGGAATTTTACGATTATATGTCACTTTAACATGAATGCGCGAACACAAGACATTTTTCCATTGGGTCTATTCTATATTAAGCATTTTCTACCGCTCATATGAATCAAAATCAGCCATTTTCGAGCATGTCATACTTTGAATTATCGAATATTTTGTGAATTTTATGATTATCTGTTACTTTAACATGGATATGTGAACACAGGACATCTTTCCACTGTGTCTATACTACACTGTTAAAAATGTTTGTAATTTTAATATACATTTAATATACATTTGTATATTAAATCTGAAACCTTGATATACGAAATCGCCATTAAGAGACTATGTTATTAAATTTCATATACCGCATATTGATCATTTATCAGGAAAGTCAGATATTTGCACTTTACACAAATTAAAAACAATTTTGGCAGCAATTTTCAATTATAAATAATCAAAAATAATATTTTTTCCTAGATCAATGTAAATTACACTGATTTTTAAGAGAAAAGTTCAATTAAACAAGTAATTAAGAAACCTAACCTCCAATCACCTGTACTCACGTTCAAATTCTAACATTCGCAGCGAATTTTAGAAATAATTCCACCCGTATGTTGCACTTTAATTGTAATTAAGAATTTAGTCGACGAATGTAAGGTTATTACTTTATTTTTTAATATTTGACAAGATCTGAAGGCATCAAAGGACTTTTGTTGTTTTCACGCACTCTGTTTTACCGACTTTAATATACATGTATATTAATTTTACAACATAATGGTATATTAAAATTAATGTACGGTATGTGCAAATGACTTTACTCACATGTATATTAAATTTCGATCAGATTTTTTCAACAGTGTAAGCAGGTATATATGTGGATACAATATGCATTTCTCACCTATACCAGAAACTTTTTAGCCCTAACTAAAAACGAAAATAAAATATCTAATTTTTTCGATACGCGATAGATATGGATATTATCCATATTTTCATAAAATGTTAAATTAGTCCGCGTTAACAGAGGAGCTAAGGAGAGTGGTGAGGCGTAAAGTGGTAAAACATTGTCTACGTGGTATATATCGACGGCCCACCATATTAAATTATACCTACATATTTTACATTAACATTGTTTCACACAAAACTACCAGGTATCAAGTGCATGCGGCAAATGGATCAAAAGGATGCAACGTTTTGACACCTATATTCATGATCAACTTGATTCAAATTTCGCGATCAATTATCCGTCATAAAATGTCAACTACTCAACCCATTATAAAATTATTTAAACCTTTTACCTGAATGATGATCAACTGTTGAGAATCGTTCAAAATTGAATGATTGATCAAATTTCGAAAAAAAAAAAGTCATTTACTTAGCTCCGTTTATTTAAATTTATGATTATTGAGGTTGTGGATGTTTGTTTACAAATGTCAGCAAATCTCGATCAAGGATCGATTTGCAGAACTTGAATTTGGCAGAAAGGAATGTTTTTCTAAAATCGTCAAAAAAATCGTCATTCTGTTTTGCATACTGATGCTAATACGCCTTGAAGTTGTTCTCCTTAATTTTCATTGAGCCTCTAAAGCGAATAATATTGAGTTGAAATTCTAGATCAAAATAGCTGGAACAATTTGATACCCCAAGTTTCCGTGTGTTCTCATTATTAAATCCAATTTTGTAAGAAACAGTCCCAACAAAACTTTACAGTTTTTTTTAACACTAAAGATGAAACCTAAAATTGAAAAAATTCAGAAAAATACTGGTATAATTATGAAAACAAGCTACTAGATATATTCAGTAACACAAGAAGGTACTGTTCCTCTCCAGCTGTGTAATATCACCCTCCTCTATTCCCATTCCCCCATACCATGCATCAGAACAGAAATATCTCTGCTGGCATGAAGGTCCAGGAATCTAGAGCGAGATGGGATTTCGTTAGGTAGGTTGCTAGAGGGTAAAGGGGTGAAGCGTAAAGCTGAGTCGTTTCGGATGTAACCGGAGCCAATGGGGGGGGGGGGGGTATCCAAACCTGACGAACAAGGCGGACAACCCTTGCTCGGGGGTCTGTGAGACGGCATGGGCAACCCGGGAAAGGGTATCTGTTGTCATGGTCCCTGATGTTCCATTATTGATTGAAGATGGCTGGTTGGATGCCTAACTCCCAGTACCATGACGCCATTTTAATATGCGCAATTATAATGTGTACTCAGGCCACGTCAAGTAAGCCGGAGAGTCTCGCTCGCTCGGTGACCCCGCTTCTTTGTTTGCCCGAAAATCAGAGGGGAACTGCGTAATTGAGGAGTTAATTAGGACGTGTTTGGCACTTAATTGGCTGACTTCTTACTTTAGGCAAGATTCAATAAAATTCGAAAATTTCCTCTTCTCATTCAGTTGTCACATCCGCTCATGGTAAAAACAAAGTGTTTTTTAAGACTGATGCAAATGTTAAGATATCCTACAAAAAAGCTTATCTCGAGAGGTTAATCACACTCAGAAGAGTGTTTGTTTGAATCGACCAAAAAAATTTTTTTGAATTCATATCATTGAAAGAAACAAATTTTTTGCTTCAATTGAAAAAAGGTTGATTTAATTTTAAGAAATGGAGAATATTTGCCTTATTGGTTGAAACAAATAATTTATTTAGTACAATTTGTTTGATTTGAACAGAAAATTGGCTTTTATTAAACAATGCATTGGTTTGAAATTTGTTTATTGGGATTCATAAAAATATTTATTTGATTCAAACAAAAAATATAAGGCAAAGCAGTGCTATTTCCCTGTAGTACTAACCTAAATTATAAATTGATGTATCCTTTGATTGATTTCTTTTTTTGTTCACTGCTGTGTGATTCTAACGCTTCTGATTTACTAAAAAACTTAACATTGATTGAAAAATGGACGCAATATCTCTATTAGTATTGGAACTACTTGAATATTGGGGCTTTACATTTTGGATATAATTGAAGATTTTGCAGGTGAGTAAGTCTTTTTCATTTCTAACCTCCTTTCTTCATAAAGATGAGTTATGAAATCCATAATGTTTTTTATCAATTGTACTTACCAGTGTATACTTAAAAGCAAGAACACTTATACATATGTTCAATTCAAATGTCTAACTCTGGTTCATTTCTCATTATTCTACTTTATGATTCTTTAACTCAGAAATGAGAAGCACAATTAGTAATTAAACTAAAGTAAACTGAAGTAAAGTAAATAAGTATTCCTGCTTTTACATATATAACGATAATTATGATTAACTAAAAACATATGATCGAGCTTATACATTATTTTCAAAAAGAATCTCAATTTTGATGTTAAGTGTAAAACGCAAAAGATTTACTTCACTTGAACAAATTCTATAATTAATTTAAAAAATATATATTTAATTCAAACAAAACGTTACTCAATTTAAACAAGAGATTTATTTAAACTAACCAAAAATTTGTTTGAACCAAATAAATAAGGCCAAAAAAAAATTTCATTGAAGCAAATAAATATTATTTTGACCCTATATCAAAGGAATAATTTGTTTGATGCAAACAAAATTTGTTTGATTCAAACAAACTTTGAATCTTTGAAATCTATATCAAAATCTGTTGATATTCATTCAAATTTGTAAAATCTTTAAAATAATTGGAAGTCCTGTGAATCTTTAACTTTTCTCCTTGAATTGTTTTAATTGAAATACTTAGAAATCCTTTCAAATGAAATTTAATTCATTCCTTAAAGTATGCATCACTTGAAATTCCTTTATTATAAATTGAATCAAACTTATTCATTTAAGTTGTCTAGAAAAAACGTGAAAATCCTAAGAAATCTTTGAGATCCCTTAAAATCCTTGGAGATTCAATAAAGTCCTTAATATCTTGTGACATTCCGTGAAATACCTTAAAATCGCTTAAACTCTGTGGAACCGTAAAGAATTCCTTGAAATTCAGTAGAATTTAATTTATTTTTCAAAGTTCTCTAGAAATCCCTCGCTATCTATGAAAATCCTTCAAAATTTGTTGAAGCACCTTAACATTTTGTATATCTCTTGATATCCTTTAGATTCAACTAGAATTCCTTGAAATCTTTGGAAAACGTGAAAATCTATTTTAAAAACAATAAATCATTTGAAAGTCCTTAATTATAGAAAGCAAACTCATTCAATAAAGTTTTATAAAAACAGAAATTCCTTCAAATACCTTAAAATCTTCTGAAATTTTTAGAATTACTAGAAATCCCTTGAAGTCTTTGAAATCGCTAAGAATCTCTTGAAATTCAATAAAATTTAATTTATTTTCCAAAATTCTCTAGAAATCCCTTGAAATATATTTAAATCCTACAGAATTCTTTGAAATCTTTCATCATTTTGTAGATCTCTTTGGAAAACGTAAAAAGCCATTTAAAACAGTATTCATTTGAAGGTCCTTAAATATAATAAATATAATTTAAAAAAGACTTCTTCATCAAAGTTTTTTTACAAACAATTTAAATCCTTAGAAATATTTGAAATCTGTTGAAATATTTTTAATCGCTATAGGAATCACTTCCAATTTAGTTCAATTTATTTTTCAAAGTTCACTGGAAATATCTTGAAATCTTTCGAAATCCTACAAAATTCTTTGCAATCTTTTGAAATTTAAATATCTTGAAATCCTTTTGAATTCCTTGAAATCTCTGAAATGTTTAAAAATATTTAAAATCTTCAAAACTCCCTTGAAATGTTTCGACATTCCTTGAAATCAGTAGAAATATTTTTAAGTTACTTTAAAAACCATGAAATTTTCTAAAATTAGTTGAAATATTTAAAAAAAAAACCTTAAAATCCATGGAAGTCCCTCGAAATTTGTTGAACTCATTTGGAATTGCTTAACACATCCTGATATGTTTGAAAATCTTATAAATGCCATGAAATTTTTATGAAATCTGAAGAAATCACTTAAAATCCATTAAAGTTCTTTGGAATTCCTTACATTTCTCAAAATTTGTCCAAATCCCACGTCAAATAAATAAACGAATTTTAAATTGCAAAAAATGATCAGAAATTCTTTGTAGGAAAATCATCAATAGAAAAGGGTCATATTCAAAAGGCCATAATCTTTGTTCTGTTAGAGCTAGAGCAATGTTTTTTTTATATCTACTCAAAATTAAGTCTTCTTCAACTAATTATTCGGCAATTTTTACCAGATATTCATAGGAAATAAGTTATTTCCCCAGAACAGAATATGGTCCTTTTTTATCAATTTTTTAAATAAAATTTATTGTTTTTCAAAAGAACTCATTTCCTGAGCAATTCAGGAGAAAGTTGCTACCAGATAGGTTAAGGAGGACCTAATTTTCAGCAAATCTAAAAAAAAAGTAATGATCTAGCTCTGATCACATCGAAATTATGTTCTTGTGAATATGATCCTTTTGTGATGAAATGATGTTAATCGACATTTTTCAACAAATTAAATACAAAATCAAAATTTTATCTATTTTTAAAATAAAATATCTCGTTTTTAAAAATAAGTTCCTGAGCATTGGACATGAATTCTGCCACTAAATAAGTTAGAGACGACTCAATTTTCATGGAATTTTCTTTAACAATATATTTTTGAATGAGCTAGAGCATTCTTATTTTTTAGATTTGCTAAAAATTAGGTCCTCCTTAACCTACCTGGTGGCAACTTTCTCCTGAAATGCTCGGGAAATGAGTTCTTTTGGAAAACGATACATTTTATTTGAAAAATTGATGTTGTACAAAATTTCATACAAAAGGGCCATAGACAGAAGGCCATCATTTTCGTTCTATTGCAGCTAAAGCATTTTTTTTAGATCTATTCAAAATTAAGTCTTTTTTTAATAACTTACTCGCAACTTTCACCTAAAACGGTGAGGAAATGCGTTCTTTTGAAAAACGAGAAATTTTATTTGTAAAATTGATGTTGAACAAAATTTCATAAAAAATGCCACGATTTTTGTTCTATTCGAGCGAGAGCAATGTATTTTTTTATATCTACTCAAAATTAAGTCTTCTTTATTCAATTATTCGAAAAATTTTACCGGATATGAATAGGAAATAAGTTATTTCCCTAAAAATATATATTTTTTTCTTCATTCAAATTATTTTCCAAAAACTGATTTTTTCCCACTTTTTTCACCATTTTTCAAAAATATTGAATGGCTTCAGTTCTCGTAAGATGTTCAGAACCTGTAGCCCTTTTATGGATTCAAAACTGAATGATTTGAGCCCATGAAATTCCACGTTTAACTTATTTTCATTAAAATATGTTGACTAACCTGTTCAAAAAAAAAAGAAAAAAAAAGAGTTTTCTCAAAAAGGCCCCAGGCGAACTTTTTCTTGTTGGGCTCAAAATGATCGTGGGGCATCCCAGAAGTATGTGCAGAAAAAAAACCGGCATATGCAAGCCCTTTTGAGTTGAAGTCAGTCGTGGCACCCCGGTTAGGGGAAGGGGGGTTCAAAATTGACGGACCCTAACAGGCGGGGGGTACTTGGTTCAAATTTTGCGGAAAAAATTTTACTTAATTTATGCATGGCCGTAAAGGTTAGATTTTGTCGCAGGTTGAAGACTGAAGAGCCCAACGTGAGAATGTATTAAATTACAAGTTGCGAGGAAACTTCTAATCGATAGGAGGCAAGTGGGGCTTTATCGAAGGAGGAAGGCAAATATTGGACCCCCGTAGCGGAATTGCGGGAAGATAGGGTTGACGACAGCTCGTTAGCGTCATCCCAGCTCACAATGGCGTCGCGACGCCGTGATACCCGATAAGGTACGTTACGTGGGCGTCACCGCGCACAATGCCAATACATAGCAGCGCGATGTCCCGCAAAACTCGGCATACAATGCCCGTAATAGGAGAATTAATGCGTGTTGTGTGTGGTCCTCTGCACACCCCGAGGGGCATCAAGAGATCACTGATAGTATTGTTCGCATACAATTTCTGCTTGCAATTAATTTGCCGAACCATGTGCCCATATCGCTTCGCTGACATTTTTCAAGTACTGACATCGCGACGAGATTCGCCCGGAGAAACGTTGGGTGGAGTTCACTTTCTGTTCGTTTCAATGCCTTGAGTCTTCTAATCGGAAATAATTTCAATCTTCAATAGAAATAGTACGCAATATAAACCTCAAGAAGAGAATGATTAAAAAGCGGCGGAGCCTTTTTTTCTAGAGGGGGGCAGAGGCACAGAGTTATAATATTGAATGGCAACATTTTTAGGGGAGAGTGGTCCTAACTCGGCACAGTAAGAGTTTTTGTCGAAAACAGAGGGTAAACGGGGTTTAATGACGCTTTAGTATCTTTGGTCAGGTACCACGATCCTTTATCTACAATTCTATGTCGTTCGCATCAGTGTGGAGTGATTTTTGCGGGCGCAATGCAGCGAAAAGTGAAGAAGTCGATTTTGGCTATTTGTCAAAATGGTGGTCCTAAGCCGGCACTCTCTGGTCATGAGTCAGCACATAATTTTTTTCGCTCGAATGCAAGAAAAAGGGCAGGTGACGTCAAAACAGAACCAAGAAGATGTCAATTATTTCCCAAAGATTTCAAATATTTCGCAAACATTTCAGATATGTTTCCAAGCGCGAACAAAGATTTTAATGATTTCCCAAAGATTTCACAAAGATTTCAATAATTCCATAAATATTATCAGATATTTCTAAAATGTTAAAAATATTTCGCATAGATTTCCAAAGATTTTACAAAGATTTTAATGATTTCCTAAAGATTTTACAGAGATTTCAAATATTTGACAAAGATTTCAGATAGATTTCCAAGAGTGCACAAAGATTTTAATGATTACTCAGACTTAAAAAATTTCACAAATATTTCGAAAGATTTCGGATAGATTTAAAAGATTTCACAAAGACTTCAATGATTTGAATAATTTCACAAATATTACCAAATATTTCAAAAATATTTCATATATTTTGAAAAGATTTCAAAAGATATCAGAAAGATTTAAATGATTTCCTGAATATTTCTAGGGTTTCATAAATATTTTGCAAAGATATCGAATCGATTTAAAAGATTTCACAAAGGCTTCAATGATTTCAATAATTTCAAAAATATTACCAAATATTTCAAAAATATTTTAAATATTTTGAAAAGATTTCCAAAGATATCAGAAAGATTTCAAGAATTTTTCTAAGAAAAAAAAAAAATTCTACTATATCAATAACACTCTTCACAGGTCAAAATGCTCTAAAACAGGGGAATGAGGTGATTTTTAAAGAAAATAGGGGAATAAATTTTTTTAACTAAAATGAATTTGGGTACTATATTATATTAAATTAAATTGTAAACGCTCTAAATTCTTGAGATTTCACGTAAAAATATAGCATTTTCCACAAAAGGTATGAATTTTTAACCAAATAGTAGAATTTCTAACCAAAAAGATGAATTTTTAACTCAAATTAAGAATCTTGAAACAAAGAGATGATTTTTGAACTAAAATAATGAATCTTCAACAACAAAATTAATTTGTAATAAAATGTCAACAACAGAGTGAACTTTCTACCAAATATTAGAATTGTTAAACAAAAAGATGACTTTTCAACTTAAATTATGAACTTTTCAACAACAATAAAATGTATTTTTGACAAAATATTTTATTTCTTAACCAAACAGGGTGAATTTTCGGAATGACCCGAAAATATGAATTTTCAAGAAAAAAGTTAATTTTCAACCAATAATAGTAGAATTTCGTACCAAAAAGAATAATTTTTTTTACAAAATTTTAAAATTTCCAAGCCAAGAAGCCAAACATTTTCCAATATTTAACTGAAAATGGAATATAGTTACAATTTTAGTTGAAAAACTTCATTTTACAATTTAAAAAAAAAGCCAAATAGGTAGATTTTCCACCAAATGGTTGGATTTTTAACTAAAAATATCAATTTTAATTCAATTAGTTGTACTTTCAAGTAAAAAATATAAATTACATTTATCAAATTAGAATATATAGATTCAATAGATTTGAAAATTTTTCAGTTATTTAAAAGGATTTCAACAGATTGCAAGGGTTGTTGAGGTATTTCAAAATACTACAAAGTATGTGAAAGAATTACAAAATTTTTACGGAATTTAACGAGATTTTCAAAGCTTTCAAGAATTTTCATGTGATTTCAAGGGATTGCAAAATATTGTTTCAACTATGGCAGGGATTTCTAATGGGATTTTGAAGATTGTAAGGGATTTCAAGAGATTCAGGAAGATTCTTACGGATTTTAAAGATTTCTATACATCTTAAAGGGATTTCGAAGATTTCAAGGGATCTCATAATATTTCGAAACATTTTACGGAATTTCAAGGATTTCAGCCGATTTTCAGGGATTTTAAGGGTTTTGAATAATTCAAGTGGCTTTTAAAAGATTTTAAGGGATTTAAAGAAATTTAGAGAGATTTCAACGGATTTGAAAGATTGCAATGAATTTTCATATAATTGAAAAAATGTTAAGGGATTTACAAAATTTTCAAAAGAATTCATGGGGTTTCAACAGATTGGAAAGATTTCCAGGGATTCCACGAGATTACATGAAAGGTTAGGTTTGGAGAATGGTTACCTTGTCGACTTATAAAAAATAATGTATTTAACCGCCAAACCAGGTTTGAATTAGCATCTTTTAAAATAATAATTAAAAAGAGGAAACTTACTTAACAAATGCTTTGGACCCCCCCCCCCCTATAAAAAGAAGCCTTACGTATTTAATGGATGCTCACTTTTATGCTTGAATTTAGTTAACATCACAGTTGTAATTTTTATTAACATATATTTGGTTAATTAAATTTGATATTCTAATTGGTAAATAATTTTTAGATGTAACTTTTAATTTATTTGGTATGACCATTTAATTATTAAAAGTTCTTACAGGAAAACCAGAATAAAATTATTTGTTTCAATACTAAGATAATCTTATATTAATTATGTAATAGACACAAGTGATTATAACTAAGCTATCATAATTAAAGATTAAAAATAGTTTCTTGTAAACACTCTTTAATAATTAATCAATTAATAATCGCTAATACCAAACAGGTTAAGAATGATATTTATATAATAATTAATTAACATTCAGAATACTAAAAGTAATCAATCAAATATATGTTTACAAAAACTAACGTCTGTCTTGTTAACTTAATTTGCGCAGATAATTCGGACATCCAAATTATATTATATATTTCCCATATTATTCTTGAAAATTTTTCAGAATAACTAACTGAAGAGGGTCACCATCGTGTGCCGAAACCTCTAAAGTAATTGTTATTTAATTTTACTTATTTTCAATACACCATAAATTACAAAAATATTATTCCTTTTTAATATAATCAGGTTTAACAAAGCATAAAATTACACACAGGGAAATCTTATTAAAAGGAGATTTGATATTTTCAACCAGGAAAAACCGAAAATTTTATACATGAAAGAAAAATGTATAACCCTGAAAAAATTCTGATAAACATTGCACTATTCCAAATTATGACTTCCTAAATTTTATAGATTTGATCCTCTACGTTGATGATAATACGATTTTTGTTTTGAGCTTCTGTGACTTTTTCTTTTGTACAAAAATGTATCTAAACAAAATGTGTAATTTTTTGGTGCAGAATGCAAAATTCCTCAACATTTATAAGTGGAATAATATAATTTGACTATAGGCTAAGATCGAGAACGTTTTCTCTCAAGACCTCTGTTTCAATCAACTTTGGACAGCCTCAGTAATAATTTTAGCGTGTAGACAATACGACGAACCCTCCACGCACAAACAACCCAGCACGTGCGTTAATCGCACGCGTCTTCCTGCACGCGATCATACGTAGATAAATACAGTGCCAGGTATATCAAAAGAAGCAAATGATACTCTGACATTCTTTTCCTGAAATTGCAAGAAACCAAAAAAAGATATCATAAATGTAATTTTTTTAAAATAAATTGTACAAGGTGTAAAAATAAAGCTTTTAAAAAATGAGTATTACATCAAACCTAACGTTTGTAGCATTTTCATTCATTTCTATAGATCATTTTTTTCTTTAACAACTGGTTTTTGCGGACACAGGATGCTTGTGAATTGGGATTTCTATGTCTTATATTTCTAAGAGTCAAAAAACGACCCCAAAAATAATTTCAAAACCTTTTCCTGAATGATGGTATTCACTGAAGACATCCTAAAGTGATTCCATATGCCAATAGCTTTATTTGAAAAATTGGTGACCAAGAGAAACCGCATTTCCCAAACTTTAGCGTAATAGGGATTGCAAAAATTAACCCTTTAGTTCTTTAAAAACTAATAACTGTTTTTGATGGTTTTCTGCATGCTGAATTCGAATTCAATGGTCATATTAGCCTTTACTTTAGAAGTTATTTTGAATTTTAGTGTGAAGAACTCGCACTTTTGGGTCATGATAACTCAAAACATTGACGTGATGGATCATTTTTTTACAGGCCTATGTAATTTAGTCTAGCAAATTTTTGGAAACCATACATCATCTAGAAAAAAGTGTAGCAACAATGGTATGCACAATGATCGTATAAAAACAGACCATTGTATAAAAGCAATCGAGAAATAACTAATCGTTTCTTGTAACCTTATTAAGTCTTTTTTTTGGCGTTATTATCATTGATTTTTTTACTTATCAATATAAGTTCATCTTATATAGTCTTGAGTATCAGTTTTTCCTCTGGCATAAACAGATATTGATGAACGGATAAATATTCGAGATTTGGCAAGTGGATCGATCATGGCATGGTTATACAAATATGGAGTGACTTCAAAAGATCAAAAATTACCTAGAAAGATAGTCAATGGTTTATAGATCCATCAGGATCATTGTCACTTCAACAAGATGAGTCTTAAATAGAGCAACATACAATTCCCACAGATACGCCTTTTTATGTGCAACTTATGGGATCAGAAAAAAAAAGAGGAAACAGGGTTCCTTTTTAAGCATGCTCATCATTGCCATTATTGGTAACCTATCAAAAAATTTGAGGGGCTACTAACAGTGGCGAAGGACCTCGTTCACGATTATGGAACGAGTCAATTTGGCCGGATCTACGTGTCGTAAGCGGCCAGTAAAAGAAGATACAGAATTAATAGTGTCTATGTGCTGGAACAAGAAGAGAGCCATATTATCGTCCCTCGTTTGAGCATTGGGAGCGTGTAAAGGCATGATACAGAGCTGCGGCAACGCGGTGCGGTTCAAAGCGACGATCCGCTATTGCTGGACACGCCAGGGGCGCAACAGCTTGATACATCGTTACACGCTGTTCCGTCCATGTGCCCTTCCATGAGATCTCCGGCGAACAGCCCCGTGCGGGAACTCCTGTCTTCCCCCTTGTATCTGCTCTCTTTCTCACTCTCGCATCCAGCAAGATCAGAAAACAGACCTAACCTAAACCTCAGGGCAACACGGTGATCTAATGCGATCTCACGATCGACGGCACTGGTCATGCCGTAAAGCGAGGTTTACGCGAGCAGACCTTCACGCCTACGTGTGGATGACCCTATCCTTAAATCGTCTAGACCACTGAAATCGAATGCAAAGCAGAACAGCTTGTGAATCCGGTACGTAAAATAAACATGATGTGTAGGCCAAATGTAAGGAATGGGGATTCAGATGAACATGGTCATCAGGATTCAGATATACAAAGGCTTATGAGAAAGACATCTGATGAGTTAAAACTGGTTGGACTCGACAATCATGATTTTCTAAACTGTATCATTTGACAAGGAACTAATATTGGTCTCAGTCAAAGGTGGAAGGTCAAAGGTCAAAGATGAAAGGACATGTCAGATATAATAAATCTAAGGTCAAGAATCATAGGTCAAATACCAGAGATCAAAGGTTATCAGTCAAAATTCAGAGGTGAGAGGTCATAGGTATGTAAGGAAATGTAAGGAATAATCTAAGGAATGGGGAAACAGATGAACATGGTTATCAGGATTCATATGTAAAAAGGGGGTTGGTTGATTAGGAAGACATCTGATTAGTTAAAACTGGTTGGATTCAGACAATCATGAGTTTCTAGACTGTATTAATTAACAAGCAACTAATGTGGATCTCAGTTGGAGGTTGAATTTCAGAGACTCAGAGGTTAACAGTGAAAGTTTGAAGGTTAGGTCATATGTCATTGGTTTGGTTTATGAGGAAGACATCTGTTTATTTAAAATTGTTTCGACTCGAACAATCATGATTTTCTAAACTCTTTCAATTGACAACAGCATTATTGGTCTCAATTTGAAAGATTCTATTTCAATAGTTTTCAGTTAGTAGTTCAAACCCAGAGCTGCTGCAAAATAGCGATATAATTTGTATAGTTAAACCAACACAAAATCTTTAGATTTGTTTTCTTCCACGGGGTTCTTCCTCACATTATTTTCAAATTACAACATCTCGTTTGTATCTACCAATTCATGATACAATTTGATTCGGTTTAAAGTGTTTGTTTGAAGTATCGGACCTTTATAATCCTATTAAGGTTTTAGTGTCTTGTAGTCAGTAATCTTCTTGAAAATTCTTAATTGATGATTGAAAGATTAGATCCCTTAGAGCTCGATCAAATCTACCTCTTGCCTAAACTGTAATCTAATTTTTCATAATTGCTAACACATAAACTTCTACCTGTTTACTTGTCCAGGAACGCTTACATTTTCTCAACGATATCTGAATTATAAAATCTCACAATAGCTTTCCATGAATTAACCGCATGAAAAACATCAAGACATTGGAAACCACCAATAGGCCTCTTGAAGAGATTTACTCACACAGCTATGGAAGAAAGATTAGATACTTTCAAAGACATCACATTATCTCTTTCATTGTATGCACGAGCATGAGAAAATAACATAAATCTGCGGCACCTAGAACTAACGCGTACATAATGACTAACAGTTTTTGTGTCCATGAGTTACTGTCATTCCAGTGACTTTTTTCGCTAATGGAAATGAGGTAAGGATACTGCGATGAAAAACGTCTAAGCAACAAAACTCTTTAAATTATCTCTTCAAATTAACGTATGTTCTTATAGCTAGCTCCTCTCTCCTATTATAATCCAAGTTCTCTTGTTATCGCTTTCGATCCTCGGAAGTTTACGGTAAAGTGACTTCAAGTCTCCAACTTTAGACGAGACGATATTCGATCAGGGAGGACAAGTGTAAGGAAGACGCAGAGAATTTAGGGAGGACGGGGGACTTCGGAGGTATCTTCTCAATATCGTGATAGGATCAGGGATGTTTGCTGATAACTACAGTTTACAATCTCGAGGGGTTGCTGAATCTGGAGAAAAGTACTCAAAGATAATTCGGAATATTCACAGCAATATCCCACTCTATCCGCTAGAATAACTCAGGAGCTATCCCTAAAATATTTAACACATTTTTTGGTAATTTTCTACCACTCCCCTCTCCAATGTAACAATTTGTAACGAAGTATTTTGGACTCCATCCCACCTTTGTTACGTAATTTTTCTAAATATTCTCCGTAGAAAAATATTCATCAATCACTTGATTTTTTACATTATTTTTGAATTACTAGCATATATATTCAATTATCAAATATTGGTTATGCATTTTTTCAGATTTTTGGACAGCTAACCGTAACCTAAGATAACTTAAATATTTTAAAGGACGATTGCGGTCATAATAAACGCTAATAAAATGTAATTTAAAATGATATTATACAAATCGACTCAAATCTTTGATCAAATAACCTAATTTTGTATTTTTAACAACAATTTGAAAGATCAAAACCCTTTGTTAAGATTTTTCAGTATTTTTTACTTCTTGTTTAATCTGTCGTCAAATCTAGAAAAGTAGATAAGGATATATTTAGTAAATAGTTGAAAGCGTGATGAACTTAAAAAATGTTGAAAATATTAAAAAATTTAAAAATATCTTGAAATATTTGGAAATCTCTTCAAGTCTTTGAAATCTTCTCAAATCTCTCAATTCTTCTGAATAAATTCTCTGAAATTTCATTAGAATTTTATAAAATCTCTTTAAATTCTGTGAAATTATATGAAATTTGATGATATATTTGAATTTTCTTGAAATTTTTTTAATCTCGTATAACTTCCGTGAAATCTTTTAGAGTACCCTAAAGTATTTCCAATCCATTCAAATCCTTTGTAATTTTTTAAAGTTCCCTTAAAATTCTTTGGAATCTTCCAAAATATCCTCAAATCTTCAAAATACTGTGGAATCTCTTCAAATTCTTGAAATATACTGAAATTTCTTTGAATATTTGAAAATTTCTTGAAATTACACCAAATCTGATGATATTTCTAACAATATTTGAAGTTCTATGAAATCCTTCGAAATCCTAGAAAATTCATGAAAATACCTTTTTGAGGGCCTTGAAAATCCTTTAAAATTACTTAAATCCTCGGAAATCTGATAAAATTCCGTGAAATCTGTTGAAATTTCTTAAAAATCCTATGAAACATTTAGAAATCCATTGAAATCCTTTGGTATCTTTTCAAACATCTTAGCCTTACCCGATAAACTTAAAAAATGGTAAATGATTTTTCCGGTCGTTGTCATTTCAAAAATTGTAAAGAAACTTTGTTTTTGTAGATTTTTTTACATAATGATGGAAAACAATCTTTAATTGTGAAATTACTAAACTTTAACGTTATATACTATAATTTGTAGGTTTCCTAAAAGGTTGATTTGTTGAAAATTTTTTGTAAATGTTACGTAATTTGTAAATAACCCCTCACAGAAAAAATGACAGTGAGAAGTTATTTCTGCTTTTGAATCTGTGGAAAATTCTATGTATAAATCAGAATTCTTAAATGGACGATTTTGAGGGTCAAAAGTTGAGAGTTTTCAACATTCTACATCTTCCAAACTGAAGAAATTTCACATGTAAAATCATCAAAAAGACAGAAAATCTTAAACTCTACAATTTTAAAGATTTACAATTCAAAGTTCGACAATTTTTAGAAGTTAAAATTCTTAAATTATTAATGTTAAAAGTTTCAAATTCGCTCTTAATTTGTTTAATTAAACGTTCCTCAATTAAAATATGTCTCATACAATGTTCAAAGCAAACTAATTAAGTGTCCGGATGTATGTGTGTGGATGATTTTAGAAATGGGGTTTTTATAGTCAAACTTGTTTTATTAACATAATTCACAATCGATGCAAGAATAAAAAAGTTGCGCTGATTTAAGAGGATTCGATAGACGTTCTATGATATTCATACATTTTAATGAAGAGTAAGGAATATAAGGTCATTTATATAATTTTAAAAATCTGTTTTTTTGACAGCGAAACTTTTCTCATTAACATAATTCAAAATTGATCCAGGAAGGGATAGGGTTGCTTGATTTGACAAGAATCAATTGACCTATGATACTAATACATTGCGCAGTGAAGACTACAGAAGTTATGGTCACTTATATAATTTATATAATTTAAAAAATCTGTTTTTCTACACAAAAACTTTTTTCATTAACATAATTCAAAATTGATCCAAGAAGGGATGGTATTGCTTGATTCGAGAAGAACCAATTGACCTATAACATTAATACATTGTACTATATACATTGGTATACATACTAAAGACTACCGAAGTTATGGTCATTTACATAATTTATACAATTTGAAAAATCTGTTTTTTACAGAAAAAAAATTTTTAATAACATAATTGAAAGTTCTTGCATGACCTATTTGTATTTTTTTATTTTGACCTCCACTGTAAAGAAGCAAATATATTTGCTGATCAATCCTAATGAAGAAGCAAAGTGCTCTTTAAATGAACACCTTAAAATTGTAAATAGAAACAAAGTAGAAACACCCAAGATCGAATTCAAAACTAGTTTTCGAATATGTATTTGAATTTCAAATATTTACAATGGAAAATTCTTCAATTTTTAAGGTTTGCAGTTGAAGTTTCTTCAGTACAATGTGTATAATAGAGAATTATGAAATATTGAATGCTTTCTATAAAGTAGATCAATTTTTAAGATTTAAATTTGAAATTTATTCAATTTTATAGATTTGCAATTGAAAATTCTTCAAGCGTAAACAGTAAAAATGATAGCTTTACATTTTTTGAAAATCCTTATAATTTTGTACATAGGGTTTCTTAAACAAAAAAAGAAATGATAATTCAGGTGTCTTGGGTGTCTTGTAAAAATTACGTAACATCGGCTAAAGTGGGGGGTTCCAAACCATTTTGTTACAACTTGTTAGATGACGGAGTGGTAAAAAATTGGCAAAAAATGTATTAACTAATTTATGGATGGCCCCTAATTAAATTTTAAATCCAAAGGGTACCTAATAGAGGAAGACGTATTAGGCTCAACTTCCGGATCCTCTTGGCCGGTGAAGTAACCCCTCAATTCCGCGGTGGTAAATAAAAAAGCTGGTTCCAGGTTATTAAAGGAAGGATGTCAGTCGTCGACAGGCGCACAAGAGGGCGCGTGCGCGCCTAAACCGCAAGCCGAAACCACACGCTAATTATTTATTCTTCGTTCTGCCCTCGTTTCGGTTTTGATGTGGCGTGACGATTGTCGACGCGTCGTCACTCGCGGGCGCCCTTTCAGTGCAATCGAGATTCCCGTCGAAATAGCATTTGCTGGTTGATATGCTCATCCCATCATCCTATAAATCTATATATTATGAACGTTTCATTAAAATTGAGTTGGAACAATTCATTCACAAGCCGATGGAAGTGACTAAAATCCGATTAATGTAGATGCCAAAGAGAGATTAAAATAGCTAAAGATGAAAGGATAATTATGCTCGACATGGGAATAACGTTTAAAATAAACTGGTTTATTGGAACCAACAGACTTGTTACATTGGGGTGATCCTTATTTGTCGATTACAATTTTTTTTCAACCCCTAGTTTTGTTCCAATTCGTAGATAGATGTTCTTCTCAAAATTTAAGAAAAAATAACGTTACAATGCCAGTGGGGGTGAGGGGTAACATGTTTTATGATGTTCTCAAATAAAACATTTAAATACAGGCCTGACACTCTTTCCCCATTTCCCTCGTTACTACTTTTAGAAATAATTGCTTTTCTTCTGTTTTCAAGAAGTTTCCCCTTCATTTTTTTCTGTTCAAAGGCGAACTGAATCAATAAAATCCAATAAAAAATACCGCTGCTAAATACTGTGGATGTATTCACTATGGGTTTATGTATCTGTGCTCATTTTATGAGCATTTTGTGCCTCATAGGTATCAAATAAAGCTTCCTCATAAAGGGGGGTTTTCTCTATCATAAGAAAAAACAATTGAGACTTTCAGCCTAATTTTTCCGTCTTATCGAAAATCTTATTTTCAGAAAATCAGAGAGCCCATCACAATGTCAATCGATCTGTTTCATTACAATAAACAACCTTTTTAACAAAAGGCAGTGTTACATTCCAAATCAAAACAAAATGTTTTTTTATAGAAAAAGTGCAACTTTTTTTCAATTTTGCAAGTCGCAAATGATTAATCAAGAATGGTCATCGAAAGTTCGTCAATAGACCAATCCACGCGTTTCGAAGACGCGAACAATTACGACAAATATAGTACTATTATACCCCCAATGTCAAAAATATCTAATTATAAACAAGGTAAATAATTTGTTTAACAAAACTTAAAAACGATATTGGTAGGTCTCGAAGACGCGAACAAATACATCTATATAGAACATTAGACGTCATCGAAGGTTCGTCAGTAGGTCATTCGACGTGTCTCGAAGACGCTAACAAACATGCCAGATACATTACTGCAGTATTCTTAATATGAACAAAGTTTTTCTCATATAAAAATAATACAAAATTATGTTGAGGCTTCATAAATCAGTACTGTTGTGGCATAAAAGGATCAACAATTAATCGATCGATTCGTCTCGAAGATGCGAACAAATACACCAGAAATAGTATCGTTATATTTTGAATATGAAAACAGTTTTTCTCGTATAAACAGAGTAAACAATTTTTTTCACTTCATAAATCGGTACTAGTGGATCATGAAAGTTTCAACAATAGGTCAATCGATGATTCTCGTAGACGTGAACAAATACACTACATATAGTCTTATTGTATTTCAAATATCAAAAAAGTTTTTCTCATATGAACAGAATAAACAATTTTTTTTAAACTTCAGAAATCGGTACTAGTAAGTCATCAAAGGTTCAACAATAGGTCCATCGATGCATCTCAAAGACGCGAACAAATACACTGCATACTGTCTTGTTTCATTTTGAATATCAAAACCATTTTTCTCAACTTCATAAATTTGTACTGGTGGTTCATAAAAGGTTCGACAATAGGTCGTACTGGTGGTTCCTAAAAAGTTCAGCAATAGGTTGATCGGTGCACCTCGAAGACGCTAACAAATACACTACACACAGTATTATTTTATTTTGAATATCAAAAAAGTTTTTCACAAATGTATAAACAAAATAAACAATTTTTTTTTAACTTCATGAACATTTACTGGTATGTCATGAAAGCTTCAACAATAGGACGACCGATGCGTCTCAAAGACGTGAACAAATACACTATGATATCGTATTGTTGTATTTTGAGTTTAAAACAAGTTTTTCAGATATAAACAAGGACATTTTTTGTTTATATCTCTAAATTAAAAAAAAAAACTTTCTAGCTCAAACTATAGCTCAAAATCCTATCAGACCTGGATAACAATCTGGGCTACAATTCTTCCAAATTTTAAGATCATAGCTCATTTACTTTCCGAGATATGGTGAACATAAAAAGTTACACATACACATACGAACATTTTTTGAATATTTTATTTTTGTGCTTCTGGGGTTGAATTATATCGAAATATGTCAAAAAAATCGATTTGAAAGTTTAGGTATTTTGGCTAAAAATTCTCCTATGTATTTGGTTGAAGGTTTAACTATTTTGTTAAAATTTTTTTGCTTTCTTCAGTTAAAAATTAATTACTTTAACTAAAAATTTAACCATTCTATTTCTGGTTGAAAATGTAAAGTTTTAGTTGATAACTCAACTACTTGGTTGAACTTCTTTGCTAACCATTCATTTTATTGTTGAAGATTTATCTATTTTGTTGAAAATTCGCTTTGTTGTTTGTTTAAAAATCAATTAATTGAACTTCAAATTGAACTTCTCCATTTTTTGTTAAAAACTGTCATTTCGAGTTGAAAATTCAAGTATTTGGTTGATAGTTTATCCAATTTGTTGTCGATTTTTCTTTTTTGGTAGCAAATTAATCTTCGGGACCGAAAATTGAACTTCTCGGTTGAAAGTTGAACTACTTTGTTAAAAATTCCTTTTTTTTAGTTGAGGATCTATCTCTTTGGTTGAAAATTCTAATGTTTTGTTGGAAATTCGTTTTTTCTTTGTCGAAAATTATTTGTTTTCACTTAAAACTTAATGATTCCATTTTTTGCCAAAAATTGATTGTTTTAAGTTCAAAATTCAACTGTTTGGTTGAAAATTTGTAACTTTGGTTTGAAAATTCTTCTCTTTGGTTGAAAATCTAAATATTTTTGGGCAGCAATTCATTTTTTGGGTTAAACATGTAATTAATTTGCTCAAAATTTAAGAATTTTGTGTTTTCTAGGGACTTTTGGAAGGATCTTAAAATTTGGGACCCGTCCAAAACTTTCGTTCCACTCCATTTTCTTGCTAATTATAGAAAAAAGTCCGATCAAATCATGAACTCAATGTGTCAGATATATCTAAATTTGCCCAAATCTTGAAATCAAAAACCAATTTTTGGTGAAAACAATGTTTTTCCTCCAGTAAGGAAATCAAACGTAAATGCTTTAAAATTGCTGAAATTTTGGGAAACGATAGAAAGTTCATTAACGCACCACTCTCTTTGACATTTGGCTTTGTGTTTTTTTTACATGGTGCAATATTAAAAAATTTTCATTTTTAATAAATATATATTAACGAAGAATAGGAAAGGACAGAGTGGCGTGGAAAATGGAAAATGTCAAAGTCAGTGGAAAAAGCTGAAAGATCAGAAGTTATAGGTCAGAAGCTGAAGGTGGAAGGTCAGAGATTGAAGATAAAAGGACATATGTCAAAGATCAGACAAAGGACGTGAACAGTTCAAAGTCAATGTTCAAAGGTGAGAAATTGAGAGCTTATATGTCATAGGTGAGAGGTAACAGGTCAAAGGAAGGATGATGTAGGTCATTTGCCAAAGGTGAAAGGTAACACATATACATAATATACACATATACGTAAGATGAAGTAACACATATCATATTATGTTGAAGTTCAAAAATCATAAGTCAAAGGGCAAAGGTGAGAGGTCATATGTCATTGGTAAGAGTAACTTCTTATCAATGACATATGACTCTATCTTTGGCTCTGCCTCTCACTGCATTGGCACCATTTTTAATATCGGTGTAAGCAGATTTTTCCAAAGGTCTCAGTATATTTCTTTGAACGGTACTGATGGACCATTACACTTGCATAGATAACCAGAACTCTAGAAGTACGTGACTCATTGAAATTTACAAAGAATTCCGCAGATTTCCACTTTTTCTTTAGCCGCAACAAATTAGAACGATCAGTACTTTCTGTGTCGTAAGCAAAAGACCTATGTGACCCTAAACTTTTTTGTCGAATGCCGTCAAAGTTACCTAACTTTCATCATCCGCGAACAGTAGCTGTAGAGTGGATTCTTAACCGTGACAAAAGCTAGGATGGGGAATATACGAGACAGGTGTCTCTTGGGATTCTCCCGATAGGATCGGTGGTTGGAGCGCGAGTCGGACTTACATCGCGGAACGTTGTCCAGGGACATCGCGAAGACGTGCCGTTGTCGGCCGTTTTATGGAGGCATCAATTACTTTCATATTCACGGTCGTAATATCGCATCTGTGCGAGTCATAGTCGGTGAGGTGTCAGCGATCGTAAAAGTGCTGACCAAAGTCGTTTCGTGCATTGTAACGTAATCGTACGCCCGCGGAACACTAGTTGGATTATAATAATGTTTGCTATGCGACTATGAGTTGCTCGTTTAATGGCCCCATAAAGAATCACCAGGTCGTGTTTAAGCACAGCCATGACCATCTGCTCGTTAGAGTGCAACACCGGATAGGTGCAGGCACAGGAGTCACTTACAATATAAACATTTTGCGCTGCAATTTGGAATCGGGGACAAGTGACGCGATTAACGAGCCAATTCGTCGGAAAATCGAGAAGATAAGAGATAAGAAATTACGGCTTGGTGATACGCGCTTGGTAGTAAACATATAGTGACGCTCAACGAGGCCAACCGCGTCGTAGAAACCGTGTGATTTATAGAACGATGCTCCGCGTCTTATTTCGCTACAAAGTATAATTACGAGGCTGCAAAGCTAATCGTTAGTTAACGTTCAGGACACGAAGAGTGGTCATGGCAATCATATGAATGAGAGAGCAGCAACTAAGATGAGAAGCCTCCTATATCTTTCGAGTTTATACTTTATAGGGATGCCCAAGAGGATTTTTAACGATTTAAGGAGAGAGCATTCATCAGTAGTTAGCCACTTAAGGTTGGGATCATAGTCAAAGCTGAACGTGATTGTCAGTTTATATAAAGATGAAACGTATTTATCTGTATTCTAGAAATTACACAGCTTTTTATTCACCTAATTTAAATGTATTGTGAGCGCTTACAAATTCTCAATGTGATATTGAAAAACTAAAGGTACAAAACCGCACAATTTTGATTATTCTGCCGTGGCAGTTTACCGTTGATAGGTATAATAAAATAAACGATAATCGCAAAGTCACGTATGTAAGGTGTCCCTTAGAGCGGCAGTATTAACCACAATTATTTATGGTGCATTTTACTTTATGGCAAGAAGTCTCAGAGACAAGTTTAATAATTACTATTTGTTTATTTAATATTCTTCGGCGAGATTTAGAGGAGAAGGCTCACTACTAAGGGCTGTCCATAAAGTACGCTTTCAATTTTAGACTATTTTTGATATTAGGGGAACAAATTCTTTTCAATAAAATAAAATTAGATACCATATTGAATTTAATATGGAACGCTTTAACTTTTCAAAATTTCAAGTCATTGCATTTTTAACAAAATAGTTGCATTTTCAACCCAAAGAGATTTTTTGCTGAAAGAGATGAATTTTCAATCCAAAAAGACAAATAAAAAAAAATCACTCAATAAAAATGTTTGATCCAAGCGGTCAAATTTTTAACAAAAAAGTTAAATTTTCGACCAAAAAAGATGACTTCAACGAAATAGTTTAATTTTCAACCTACAGAGATGCATTTTCAATCAAACGGTCGAATTTTCCAAAAATAAAATAAAATTCAGCTAGAAACATTTTCATTTTTAACAAAATATGTAGAGAAATTTTTAATCCCAAAAGACAAATTTTTTGGAACACAGTTGAATTTTCGACCTTATAAGTTAAATTTTCAACTAAAAAAAAATAATTTTTCACCAAGAAAGATAAATTTTCATCCAAACAAGATGACATTTCTACCATTAAAGATGAATTTTTAAACCAAAAGGACGAATTTTCAACAAAATAGTTAAATTTCCGACCAAAAATATGTCTTTAACAAAATAGTAGAATTCTGAAAAAACTAATTGAATGAACTCAATTTTCAATCTACAAACATGAGTTTTTAACCAAGAAGATCAATTTTCTAGAAAAAAACGAATTTTGAACCAAATGAATGATACTTAAATCAAGCAGTTGAATTGGCAACGAAAAAATATGAATTGTTAACTAAATAGTTAGATTTTCAACCGAAAAGATGAATTTTCCACCAAGAAAATTAATTTTCTACCACCAAAGACAAATTTTCCACTAAATAGTTCAATTTTGAAAGCAAAAATACGATTTATCTACGAAACAGTTGAATTTTTAATCTAAAAATATGATTTGAAAAGAAAATTAATTTCCTACAAAATAGTTAAATTTTCAAATAAATTGTTTATTTTTAAACCATGTAGTTGAGTTTTATACCAAAATAGTTAAATTTCAACCAAAAGTATGATTTTTCCAACAAAAAAATTATTTCATAACCAAATAGTTTAATTGTGTTCTAAAAAGACGAATTTTCAACAAAATGCATAAATTTTTAATCAACTATACTTGAATTTTTAACCAGAAAGATCAATATTCTGCCAAATAGTTGCATTTTTACCTAAAAAAAGATGAATTTTCAATTTTAAAGATGGATTTTTCATCAAGAAGAATAATTTTCTACCAAAAAAAAACGAATTTTTAACCAAATAGTTTAATTTTTATGTCAAAAAGGCAAATTGGCCACAAAACAGTTGAATTTTCTACCAATATATAGTTGAAGTTTCAACAAAAAATATGAATTTTCAACAAAACAGTTATTTCATAACCAAATATTTTAATATGGTACCAAAAAGACAAATTTTTTAACAAAATAATGAATTTTCAAACAAATAGTAAATTTGTTAACTATAAAAATGAATTTTCTACCAAATAGTTGAATTGTTACATAAAAAAGATAAATTTTCAACCCAAAAACATGATTTTTTCTAACGAACGGTAATTTTGTACCAAATAGTTTAATTTTCAGATAAATAGTTTAATTAGTTGAATTTTCAATCAAAAATATGAATTTTCTACAAAAAAAATGATTTTTAACCAAATAGATTAATCTTGTATAAATAAAGAACAATTTTCCACAAAATACATGAACTATTGATTCTCTGTTGATTCTCCAACATTCTCCATTTCCGAGGACTTGGGAGAATCAAAAGAGAATTAAAATCAATGTAATCTTGATCCTCTCTTGATGCTCTTCTCCTGCAGCTATTTCCGTTTCTGCATCTTGGAGAATCAAAAGAGTATCAATGAAGATTCTCCTTACATCCTCTATGATTCTCCATTTACTAATA